>CM035441.1:36413713-36493713 GCA_020310875.1 Ceratopteris richardii | reverse complement strand
GATTTTGATTTCATTGTTTTCGCCTTATTCCAAGGATTCCTTTCATGCCAGAAACATATAATTTTCAATTGGAGTTTATAAGATGTTCTAAATAACCTTTTTAAAATAATAGGAGTTCCATAATAGTGTTTCATTTTTTGGATTTGTAGATTCAAAAGAGTGGAAAAGTTGTAAGCAGCAAATCCAGCCCATCTTGGGAACATGGTGGCAGTGAGATGCAGGCTGATAATTCCAGGAACACTACATCAAAGGTCATAGCCATACAAGCATCTGGAGAATCCAGTGAGCTTCCGCTTAAGGCAGGCACAATCATGGGATCAGGTCAGCCGGAAAGTGAGGTACATCAAAGAAAATCAGAATCAGTGAACTCCAGGGAGGAAGTACGTGTATCTAGCACCACAATTTTCACATTGGATGATAGTGTCAATGAAAACGTTGGCAGTTTCCTGGATGTGGATTTGCTTCTCTACGAGAAAATTAAATTTAGATGTAGGGTTGACAACGGTGAGCTTCTTTTGTGCCAAAGACCAATGTGTTTATAACTCGTACTGAAGTAGCCACTTAAGCTTATGTTCATTAAACAGTCGCATGGATCTTGCCAAAGAGAAGTGTACATTGGGTTTGTATTCTTGTGCAAAAGGCTCACTTTTTCACCTTTTTATCTGTCAGAATGATAAGAGGAATGACCTGCTGCTAGCAGCTTTCTTCTTTTCTCTCTAATGTCAAATAATACATATTCTGTACTGAAATTAGTGCAGTTACGAGTGTTGTTGGAAATTTGTATCAAAACAAGAGAATTATAGTGTGCTTAGTTCACAAGAAATACCATACGTGGTGAAGTCACAATTCTGGGAACAACTATTTTTGTTGCCAAAGTACGAGCCTTACAGCCAGCTACCCAATGATTCATGAAACCTGAAAAATCTTTCAGGGAAAAAGATTCGTCCTGCATTTGCTTGCCAAACCAGTTTAAGCTTTGAATTCAGGTTCTGTTCTGTGTAAAGACAATGCCTTATTGCATATAAGAGAGGTAAATGATGGTAATAAAGAAGTAATCGATGAGCTCTAGTTGCTTTTTAAGCAAGCTGCTTTCAAACTGAACTTAATGATTGTAGTGTCTCATTATCAGATGTCATTTTCGAAATCATGTGAAGTTCTCATTTTTTCAAGTTTTTCTCAATCTTTTGTACACATTTGTATCTGAATAGCGAGAGATTGCATCTTGTTTTTGCCTTGTGGTTGAAAAAACAGAATGTAGACTTAAACAATATAAATAAACACTTTATCGAAGCTGTAAATTGTGGCTTGAGCATCCTACAGAGGAAGTTGTGTGATTGTTGGTGGTCCTTGAGAGAGATGGATAATTGCTGGTTCCGATATGTGATCCTTGCCAATCTTGGTCTATTACCTACCAACTTGCTCTTATATAACACATTGTTTAACTGTGGATGTCATGGCATTTTATGTAAACTTTGTAGAACTAGATGACATGCAAATGATCTTCTAGTTCTTAGTACTGAAAATCAGACATGTTTGGATGCTAACCTTTCTGAAGGTAGAAATTATGTAAGAGGATTCTTTGGACTTCTCATTCCTGTTAGTTTGAAAGCAGACAATGTATTGCATTACATGCATTTTCAGGAAGTATTTCCGTGTCAGTGAGTAATGTATGTTCGTATGGATCGTTTGCATTTATCAGGGTCTTTTGAAGTATTCTATTCGTGCAGGTAACGTAAGAGGATAATATGAATATTTCTGAATTATGCTGGATGATGTTATGGACTCACACATATACATATTATTAAATCTCTTTGCTCACCTTAAAGGTCGCTCTTTCAAGAAAATCAAGGGGGGAAAATTTGTCACTTTTGGCTTTATATTAAGTTCATAATGGTTCTTTTGGGTTGTTGAAATAATTTAGCAAGAAGTTGCAAACATGATTAGCTATGCTTTTTTTTTTCATGTATGAGCCTAATGCCGAAAAAAGATGACATGGATGGTATGGGTAGTATCTATAAAATGCATTGCGCACATTGTCTTCACTTGCAGGCTCATGAGAAATGAATACTAAGCTACTTCCTTGTGCTTTCAGTTTTGTTTTACTGTTGCACAACATATTTATGCCCATGGATTCATCATCTTTGTCCATCGAGTTATGTTCCACAATTCATACTTCTAGTTGCCATGAGCAAGACCCATATTACATCCCTCCCACACCACGAGTTAATTATGTATGAATTACTAATGGCTATTGTGTTAGGGATTCCAACTCCCACTAGCTACAAACAAGTATTTCGATGTAGCATCTTACATACCTTTCACCGTCGTTTGAAAATTTCTCTTCTTGTCACGAGTTTGAGATTGTCCAAACTAATGAAGTAGTAGCTTTATCGAAGGTCTTTTGATTCCATCACCATTATTTGTCTTTTTTTGCTAGTCAAGGAAGATCAAGATCTAGAAACCAGCCCCGTTGGGGACCGTTGGGCCTATGGGATACCTAGTTCAAACTAATTATCTCGTCTAGCCTTAGGGTCGCCTCTTCCAATGTCTATCTTAGCGGGCCTCTAGGCTCTATAGCTCATTTGTTGCTAGGTGTCCAACCCTTGCTTTGTGTGAGGGGGGGACCCATGGGTGTTATGACTGCCTTTGATTGTACTTTCAAATTAATTCAAATTGATGAGTAGATCTCGATGATGGAACTTAAGAAAAAACCAATGCATCCATCAAGAATAATGAGTCAAAAGTTTAGAAGCCCTACCTATCATCACCACAACAAATTTCTAAGGGGGATTGCAATGTATCACTGTCTTCGTTGTTTGGTATGTACTACATCACATTTAATAAAAGAGACTATCCCAATGGAGTGTGTTGAGGTTCTTGCTAAAGATAGAGAACTCATTGTATCCACTTTCACTACCTTAAGAAATAAATAACATACCTCAAAAGACATGGCCCCAACACTTCATAGTTGGAAAGAACATTTCACTTTTTCTTATCAAGAGTTCTTCACCATTCCACACAAATATTGCATTGCATGCTATATAGTGCCCTTCATGGTGATGTGGCAGATTGTTCCCATGGATCATTAAGCTACCTTTTACTACTACATTAGTGGAAGGGTGTACTTCATGACATCCAAGCATTGAGAAGAATACTACCAAGGCTTGGAGCCAAACTTTCTCTTCACTATAACCTTGATGGATTTGTAACTGCTTATTGTGGTAACATACATAACCATTCCTAAGCAATTGTCCAAAGCATTGCATGTGCTCAATCCTAAAAAAACAACATAGAGGTGAGTCTAGTTGCATGATGTGACAACCAATTACTTTAGTTGGTGCTAGGATGATACACATAAAAACCGCCAAGGTACAAATGTTTAGGAGGAGAAACTCTAGATCAACCACCCATCCCTTCAAAAATAAGATATCCACTACACAATTTGGGGTATCAAATTCTTAGTGCATCAAAGGTTTTAATAGCCATACATACCACCTCATAGGTCTAGGATACCTAAGAGAAGGAAGCAAATTATATAGAATTGAACAACACCACCAACCACCTCTAGAACCAACTTCCTCATGTCATCATTGATTGTTCACATCTATTACCCTTTAAGCCACTATTACAATTTGGCATAAAACCAAAGAAATGCATACAAAAAGATCTATCAATATCTACACCATCCATTACCACCCAAGCACTAGGGGTACAACTTCTTGAGGCATGAAAGTCATTAGCGCCTCACGGATCCATGATTCCACATTTGTGACTTAGTTTTTCATCAACCAAGTCCTTTAGATATAGGTAATTCTTGATGGAGGAAGATTATAACACCCCAATGCTGCTATGGAAGATGGTTGCCCTCCACTAGGCCCACACATAGTGATATATGATAAATGTTCTAGAATTTTCTCTGCAACTATGCAGAGACTCAAAATAGTGATATATGATAAATGTTCTAGAATTTTCTCTGCAACTATGCAGAGACTTAAAGTAGACCTTGAGACCTATCCAACAAGCTTTGAATCAAAGCGAATGGATGTTCCAACTATGAGAATTATTCACTACAACACATGCTATCTGTCTGCAACACTCTGCCTATGTGAAGAGATATAGGTTCACAAACTTGACAATTTCTCATAGTTCACTCAGAAGAAAAACTTGAGATCTTGGCACACTTTGGAGCTTGAAGCTTGAAATCAATAAAAATGAGTACAATGAGAGAGCAAACAATGCTATGCTCGTACAAAAAAAATTGTGACTTCCTAGCTACACCTAGCTCTAAATAGAGAGGAGAAAAATCATGAGAAAATAAGATAAACAAGCAAGGGGTTGCTTGTTGGAGTTTACTAAGTCACTAAACTAAGGGGGGAACTCGTGGAACTCATGCAACGCAAAAAACAAAGGTGAAATGATGCTTATATAGAGGTTTTACTTTTCTTAGAATCTAGCTAATCACCCATCAATCAATGTAGGTGTTCTTTTTTTTTTTGAGAGTACAATGAATTGGAAAGACACACACACCCAACCTCGTACCGTAGAGGCACCCATCAATGTAGGTGCTCTTTTAGTGGGTAATTGAAAAGATTTAAATTTGATTTGATTTTGGTGGAGCTCATAACTGTTGAGATATCAAGATCAACATGTGATGATCCAGGGTAACACGTATCACTTTTTCATTTCTCTGACATGTATAGTGGTCATGCCAGTATATGTCAAGGACATTTCATTGAGCTTAATTAGATTTATCTACCAAGCGTGATGGCACATTTGTTTCTTGCCAGCTCACTCATTCACGGACATTAGATTTTTTCCTTATGTACTGGTCTTTATATATTGTACTTGTTGTATTCTTGTTTTTAGGTCATTCTTGTACATTCCTTTTATGTAATAGAAGAAGAAGAAGGAGATCATTGTTCCTTGTCTCAATCTGTGTGTGCTCCTCTCTGAGTGTGAGTGTGTGTGTGAGCTCTCTTCCTTATCTCCTTCCTCATGACATCGTATCAGAGCTAGTGTGGCTGTAGAGAGCTCGTGGAGAAGGTTGACAGTGAAGAGTACGTGAGAAGGCGTGGAGAAAGCGTGATTCACAAAGGACCTCAGATTGCTATGAAAATTGGCGTGAAGGTAGAAGACCTCAAAATATTTTCGAGAGTTATCCCTTTAGGGTCACTTGTTTTTGTCAGATCAAAGTTTTGGAGCCATCTTGACCTCTGTTTTGAGCCCGCAAGATGGGGCCCACAGAAAAACCAGGTTGGTTTGCAAAATTGTAAATTGCATGGTGTTTGCCATATATTCCAGATCGAGAATTTCAAAGGATTCTGTGTATTGTTGGTTTTCGTGAGACCGAACTATCACGTCATGGTGCGACAATGTTCAAGTAGAAGTGCTACTTGTAGTGTCTTGCAGTGTTGTGAATAGCTGCAAAAATGGCAAATGCAGATGGAATGAGTCAACTTATGAGCGATAAGTTGGACAAGAATAACTTGCATGCTTGGACATTCAGGATGAAGAATTTCCTAAAGGGAAAAGGGTATTGGAAGTACATCGAAGGAGGGAACAAAAACGCTCTGCCGTTACCAGAGAGGAATCAGACTGCAGACCAATTAAGAGCGTATGAAGAATGTAATCAAGGAGCAAGAAAGGTAATGTATTAGCTATCTGTTAGCATACATGATAGCATGATTGGGCACATACATGATGACAAGACTCCGAAAGAGGCTTGGAACAATTTGGTGACATTGTATGAGACCAATACAAAGGCACATTGCAACTCAAGAACGAGCTGCATACACTAGAGAAAAAGGGAAGGTCGGTAAGTGATTACACTCTAAAAATCAAAGGCATATGTGAGTCACTTGAGAGTCTGGTTTCTATTGGAAAAATGGTGCAACATGTCAATTTGGTAAACAGTCAATTTGATTTTCGCATGGCAAGCATGTTAGTGAGAATGTGTTAGAAATAGTACATACAGTTTTTTGGGGTCCTGCAAAGACCACGAGTGAGGTGTTCACTCACTTCTAGAATTTCAAAGCTATGGTGGAAAAGTAGATAGGGAAGTATATTCAAACATTAAGATCTGATGGAGGAGGTGAATACATGTCAATGAGTTCAACAATTTTCTAAAAAATCATGGAATTTGGTGTCAATTTTCATGCAGGTACACACCGCAATAGAACGACATTGCTGAAAACAAAAATAGATATATTGCAGAAATAGCAAGAGCCTTGATGGCTGAGAAGAATATGCCTCATCATTATTGGGCAGAAGCTGTGCATACGGCTATATACATCATGAATAAGCCTTCAATTGCTGTTGTACATCAAGTTACATATGAAGAGAAGTTCACAGGTAAAAAGCCAAACTTATAATATATGAAAGTTTTTGGCTCTATTACATATGTAAATGTTCCAGATGAGTTGAGGATGAAGCTTCGTCTGAAAGCAGAAAAATGTGTCCTCATTGGATACTCCCTTTAAGGGATATAAATGTTATAACCCACTCACATGATAAGTGAAGGTGAGCAGAGATGTGATATTTGATGAAATGTCAAGCTTCTATGCAGATGCCAAGGATGGACTTAATATTGAATCAAATGAGAAAGAAAATGCTGAAAAATCAAGTGCAGAATCTCAAGTTCTGAGTGGACCGGATGAATCACCAAGAAATAGTTCCAACTCAAATCCATGGAGTGGAAGATTGCATGGAAATTTTAGTCGAGCAAATTCCTCAAATACATCCAGTAAAGGTAAAGAAAAGCTTTCTGTTGGTAGTAAAACATGTGCAGGTTTTGAAGATGTTGATGGAGATTCAAGCGGTTTAGAAAAGAGTCTTGATAAGGAACTTGGATTGCCCTCTATGAAGACGTTAGAAGTAAGAAATGCAGATGATACAAGGAGAAGTGACCTAGGACCAAGAAGATCTGGGAGGATGTAGAATTTAGTGCAACGATTGACATATGATAGTTACATGGTGCGTCATTGTGCCTACATGACAAAGGTAATACAAGATGTTGAACCCTCTTGTTTTGAAGATGCAATTGGAAATGCAGATTGGGAAAAATCTATGGATGAGGAGAGGGCTTCACTTTATGGAAATGATACATGGAAGCTGGTTCCATTGCCGCAAGGAAAGAAACCCATAGGCTGCAAGTGGGTTTACAATGTAAAGCATAATGCTGATGGTAGCATAAGTAGGTATAAAGCATGATTGGGAGCAAAAGGATATGCACATATATATGGCATTGATTATGAGGAAGCATTCAACTCTGTAGCTAAAATATCTACTGTTAGAACACTTGTTGCATTAGCTACAACAAAAGGATGAACTTTGCATCAGGTGGATGTGAAGAATGCTTTTCTACATGGTGAGTTACAGGAAGAAGTATACATGGACCAACCACCAGGATATGAAGATTCAAAGCACCCAGAATATGTTTGCAGGTTGCAAAAGGCTTTGTATGTGCTTAAGCAAGCTTCTCGTGCATGACATGGAAGGATTGCTGATTACATAACCACCATTGGGTTTTTTTATGTGTGATGCAAATCGTTCACTATATGCAAGGAAGGGTGATGATGGCATCACGATTGTGGCTATTTATGTTGATGACTTGATTGTAGGTGGTGATAATGAAGGAAGCATCAAAGAGGTAAAACAACTTCTTATGCAAGAATTCGACATGAAAGATCTTGGTGTGCTTTATTATTTCTTGGGCATTGAGTTTATAAATACAGAATTAGGTATATGGATGGCGCAAAGGCAATATGCCTTGAATATGCTGCAAAACTATGGTATGGATTATTGTAAGCCAATTTCTATGCCATTAGATCAAAATTTGAAGTTAGATACTACACCAAGTGAGGCATTGGAAAATGCTACTATGTACAAGAAAATTATGGGAAGTTTGATTACTATATCTCACAATTACAAGACCTGATCTTAGTTACACTGTTGGAATTGAAAGTCAATTTATGCACGTTACTAGGAAGCCACATTTAGATGCTTTGAGGCGCACTCTATGTTATGTGAGTGCTACTTTTGGATTATGCATTGTTTTATGAAGCTGGTGTAGATTTGCAGGTTTATGGATACTCTAATGCAGATTGGTCTGGTAGCATTCCAGATAGAAGATCTACTAGTGGCTTTGTATTCTCACTTAGGAGTGCAACTATTACATGGAGCAACAAGAAGCAACCCACTATTGCTTTGTCGAGTACAGAAACTGAGTATAGAGCTGTTGCAATGGAAGCATGTGAGGCATCATGGCTGGAGATGCTACTTGCAAATTTAGGTGTGGAAGTACAAAATCCTATTGTCATTCATGGACACAAAGAAAACCATCCTGAACCTCAGATTTCATGTCACTTTCTATATCTCATGATTGGGTCAGATTTTGGGGAAAGCAATGCACTAGATTGTGCCCTCTGACTATACTAGACAAGATTTCGGAAACAGACTTATGATTACAAGAACACCCTCACAGGGAAAACAATACAAGAATACGTAACCGATACAAGATGTCCCACAACCCGGGACAGCTAGGTATGAATAACTCGACTAGAGATGATATAGGAGATCCCACAATTCGGGATTGTAAGTATGGAACAAGATATCTGGATTACAAGAACTCCCTTCTCGGAGATGAACTGGATACAAGAAAGAACTCGGCAAGATCTCGTACTACGAGATTACAAGGGGATAAGACTGGATGTCCAGGATACAAGACTAGATAGGACTGGAATAAGGAACAAGACAAAAACAGGAACTAGAACTTGGAGAGTACTTAGTTGGTGGTCACGACCCCTTGAGCTCCCAAGATTGGCATTGACAAGATTTAGAATGAATGTGTTGAAGCCCTCCTTTTATAGGTTTTCAAAGGCGGTGATCTATGGCAATTACGAAATGATGATATCATCAATCTAAAATGGGGCCTCCAAATATCAGAATCGAGCAAGTAAATAGTCGATCTTAGGGTTTTGGCACATTTCGGACGCAATGGAAGCATTGGTTTATCCTAGTTCTGAACCAATCATGAGATATAGGATTCACATGGAATCTGAGGTTCAAGATGGTCTCCTTCTTTGTCCATGACATCACCTCCCCCTCAAGCGACGAGTTCCACGAGGAGCGGTTATCTGACTCTGAGATCTTCTAGAACTTGAATCTTCATAGCTCTTGGTCTTTGTAGAGTTCTTGATATGAAGTACTAGAACAAAATGATGATGGATATACATGATGCAACTGGAAAGGGTTTGTAGTATGTCTAGGTGTAGAATGAAGGCCATGATTCTGTAGCTTGGGTTTCATTGGATTCTTCCTATGGAACTCATGAATCTTGAATTTTTCTTTAAGAATATTTTCTGTAAGTTGCCAAGTACAATCAATGATGTCATATGCTTTCCAATGAATAAGGCATTCCAATCTTCCTTGAGAGATCCTTGAATCTAATACATGCACAACCTCAAATTCTTCATGATCCTCAATCTTGATTAGTGGTGAAGGACTAGGTCTCTCTTGAGCTTCCTTGGGTTCTTCATGCGATAGATCCTTTGAGCTTCTAGTGGAATGTTGTGGTGTTTCCAAGATCTTTGATGAAGATTGTTGAGTAAGCATACCTCCTTGATTGAACATGAACTCCTCCTTATCCTTGACCTTCTTGATATCTTCATAACATGCATACTCCATATCATTTGTAATCACTTTTGGGGTTTCAAAGATTCTTGGTTCAGATTCTTGAGGAGTAGTGTCTTCATTATTCAAGATTTCTGACTCTTGGACTTGGATTTCTTTTAACAACTGATTCTCACACTGAATTGCTTGATTGATAACATCCTCCAAAGTATTTGTTTGAGGCATGGATAGCAAGAGATGTTTGACTTCAGGATTGAGGCCACTTCGAAACTGATTAACCATGTAGTCTTCTTAATATGTAGTTCCACGAAACAACATCTTGATATTCAAGGCATAGCTTGAAACCGATCAATCATCTTGTCGTAGCAATATTTTCATCTCTTGGACATGTTCGATCAAGTCCTTTATGGTAGATTGAATCTCCTTGCATAGGGAATCCATGGTGCCTAGTCTTGATGAAGATAGTATTGCCAAAATGTGAGGGGAGCACTAGATTGTGCTCTCTGACTACACTAGAGAAGATTTTGGAGATACACTTCTGATCACAAGAACACCCGTGAAGGGAAAAAAATACAAGGATACGTAACTGATACAAGACATCCCACAACCCCAAGCCGATAGGTATGGAAAATTCGACCAGAGATGATACAAGAGATCCCACAACCCGAGACCGTAGGTATAGAACAAGATATCTGTATTACAAGAATTCCCTTCAAGGAGATGAACTAGATACAAGAAATAACTCAAAAGGATCTTGTACTATGAGATCACAATAGGACAAGAAAGGATGTCCACGATACAAGACTAGACAAGACTAGAGCAAGATACAAGACTAGAACTTGAACTGGAACTTGAAATTACTTGGTAGTCACGACCCCTTGAGCTCCCAAGACTGGCATTGGAAAGATTGAGAATGAATGTGCTGAAGCCCTCCTTTTATAGGTTTTCAAAGGTGGCGATCTATGGCGGTTACGAAATGATGATGTCATCATGATGCCATCAATCCAAAATGGGGCCTCCAAATATCAGAATCGAGCAAATGAACAGTCGATCTTAGGGTTTTGGCACATTCCGGACACAATGGAAGCATTGGTTTCTCCTTCCATTGCATTTGGAATGTGCCAAAACCCCAAGATCAACTGTCTATTTGCTGAATTTTGACACCCGGAGGTTTTGTTACTAGTTGGTGACATCATCGATGGCATCATCAACTTGTAACTGCACTTGAGAACTGCCCTTGAAAACCTATATAAGGAGAGGTTCGCCACATTCATAATCAGTCTTGCCAATGCCAGTCTTGGGAGCTCAAGGATTCGTGACCACCAAGTAAGTACTTTCAAGTTCCAGTTCAAGTTCTAGTCTTGTCTCTTGCTCTAGTCTTGTCTAGTCTTTTATCGTGGACATCCTTTCTTGTCCTATTGTAATCTCGTAGTACAAGATCCTTTCTAGTTAATTCTTGTATCTAGTTCATATCCCTGAAGGGAATTCTTGTAATCCAGATATCTTGTCCCATACTTACGATCCCGGGTTGTGGGATCTCTTGTATCATCTATAGTCCATTTTTCCATACCTAATAGTTCCGGGTTGTGGGACATCTTGTATCAATATATATTCTTGTATTGTTCTCCCTACATGGGTGTTCTTGTAATTGAAAGTATAATTATGAAATCTTGTCTAGTGTAGTCAAAGAGCACAATCTAGTGCTCCCCTGACATTTTGGCAACACTACCTTCATCAAGACTAGGAACCATGGAGATTATTCGAGAAGAATTTTTTTCTGCACTTTAAGTCCTTCAACAACAAGTCCAAGAGATACGAGAGAACCAACAAAGGATTCAACAACAGAATATTCAAGATGTAATCACAGAACTTCTTAGGCAAATCCAAGAGTTGTAGATCATTGTAAGTCAATCTTCTTCAAGTACCCCCATGACAACTAACATGAAGAAAAGTCCAAAAGTGAGCATGCCTGAAAAATTTGATGGGACAAGGTCAAATTTTAAAGGATTTGTGCAACAAGTGAAGCTGTTCATAAGGATGCAACCAGACAGGTACCCAGATGATGCTTCTCAAGTAGGACTCATAGGAACTCTATTATGTTGTCTTGCTCTTTTATGGTTTGCACCTATCCTTGAGAAGGATATGGATATCTTGCATGATTTCAAGGCCTTTATTCGAGAATTCACATCTTCATTTGGAGATACCAATTGTTCATGTGTTGCTGAAACAAAGCTAAGAAAGCTACATCAAGGAAATCAGCTTGTGTCTACCTATGCATTGGAATTCAGACAAATCATTTGTGATCTCACATGGCATGAGGATTATTTTATCAACCAATTTCGATGGGGTTTACGTGATGATGTCAAGGACCTCATGCTAACCATGCCCAAGGTAAATACTTTGAATGAATTCATGAATCAAGCAATTGAGTGTGACAATCGGTTGTTTGAGAGAAAGTAAGAGAAGAAGATTTCCACGATCGAGAATACACGTTATCTCCGTTCCTCAACAACATGTGTTGGAAGAATCTCAATGAGAACCCATGCAATTGGATAACATAAGGATTAGACAACTTACACCAAAGGAAAGAAAACATTGAAAAGACAATGGGTTATGCTTTTATTGTGGAGATCATGGTCATATGGTATTTGAATGTCCTAAGAAGAATAAGCAAGTTGGAATTAGGACTTCTACAATCTCCATCCCATATCAGAAGGATCATCATGAGAATCAAAAGAGGAGTACTACCCATCATGAGAATCATGGCCTTGATTCTGCACCTAGATATACTACAAACCCTTTCCAGTTTCATTATGGATATCCATCATCATCATGTTCTAACACCACATATCAAGAACTCTACAAAGACCAAGAGCTATGAAGATTCAAGGTCTAGAAGGCCTCATAGTCACATAGCCGCTCCTTGTGGAACTCGTCGCTTGAGGGGGAGGTGATGTGGACACAAAGAAAACTATCTTGAACCTCAAATTTCATGTCACTTTCTATATTTCATGATTGGATCAGATTTTGGGAAACCAATGCTTTCATTGCATTCGGAATGTGCCAAAACCCCAAGATCGACTGTCTATTTTGTTGAAGATTCACTCACTAATTAGGCATAAAGACATGAAGACATATGAAGGATAAAGAAAGACAAAGAAAAGCAGAAACAAAGCATTCAGAAAAATCAAAGCCTTAGTGAGGGGACAAATTCACGCCTATAATATATAGCGTAGAAACTTCCAGAATTACGAGTTTTTGAATCTCGGATCAAAAATGTATATAAGAGAGTTGAGAGAGTGCTTAGATAGAGATAAGAGAAGAGAAGAGAGGAATGAGTGAGAATATAGATGTATGTGTAGAAGGCGCAAGTATGAGTATGTAGAGATGAATAATAGAACTTGAACTGTCGGGTATTCATCTGAGAGAGAGATGGTAAGGAAGAACTACTCAACATAGGAGAGTTTTCCATGGCTATGAGCAAAGTGAGGCCAAGAAAATTTTGTGCACATCTTCTCTAATAGAAAACACATACTTATGTGGAAAGATCTGAGTGCATTTTCTTTGTGTGAAGAAATCTAAGTGATTTCATGTTACTGTGAAAGTTAGTTAACAGTTACAGTTTTCTTAGTACACGTTTTACGGTACTTCTGCAAGTTAGATCTCGCAGTACAATGTAAAGTTTTTCATGAATGATAGCTTAACATAAAGCTAGTAATCTCAACTACAAACTGATCAAAAGAGTTTTGTGAAATGGGACACATACATAAGGCATAGTGTCTGACCGTAAAGACATCCAAAACTGGTGAAGTTTTTCCTCAAACTTCAGATAAAGTTCATTCTCTGAAGGTAGATCAGGTATTACTTCCTTACTTTAATTACAAACATTTGAAGTAACTATAGACAAAATTGCAATTGATTCCGATAACATTCCAGTACAATTATGGTGAGATTACGGTGACAGTCCGGTATCAGTCCGATGAAGCTCCGGTGATATTTTGGTAAGTTCAAACACAGTTTTGACACATCTGAGTGACGGAAAGAATATCTAACAATAAGCAAACAAAGATTTGTAAAGATTGAAGTAAATCAGTTCAGAATTGAAGCCTGAAGGAAAGGCAAAGTTTTCTGTAAAGTGAATTTTCAGATCGCACTAAAGACAGTTATAAAGTTTTCAGTTTTAGAAAGGTTGCTAAGCTACTGATGATTATAGAGGTGTTCTAATATCACTCTAGCTTAGTTCTTGTTGTGACGTGATGAAATTCCGCAGCTTAGTTTGTCAAGCTTTTGTCTCATCGACATCAACAAGTGGTATCAGAGCAGAAAAGATTCTGAAGAGCAAAAAAGGTTCTCAAGAGTAAACAAAATTAAAGATACAAGAGAATTTGAAGAATTCTTCACAAGAAAGGTGAAAGCTAAGGAGATCAACAACAAACGGAATCAGAGAAGCATTCCGAAGTCATTCTCAAGGGTAAATATTTACAAAAGGTAAAATCTTTTAACGTTATATTCATCGGCAGTAACAGAAACAAGAAGATTATGACAGATCACATTTCTATTGACAAATTGGATAGAGATAACTATCCCGCATGGGTAATGCGAATGGAAGCCTTACTTATGAGTAAGGACTTAATGATATATGTGACAGGAGAAGAAAAGAAGCCTACTTTTGAAGAGGATAGTCAACCAAAGAAAGAAGAGTTAGAAGCCTTGAAGCTATGGCAGAAGAAAGATGCAACGACAAGAGCGTATATCTACAATACCGTTACAGATCATCTACTACCACATATTAGAGGTCTGGAGAAAGCGGAAGACGTATGGAGTGCATTGGAAGATCATTTCCAAAACACTACTAAAGCTAGGAAGGCTAGCTTATGGTCAGAATTTACGACGTTCAAGAAAAAACAAAGTCAAAGCATTAGTGATTATGTCACCAAGATAAAGGACTTGGCAGACAGTCTTGGATCTATTGACGAAGATATCGAAGACCACATGTTAATAGCGCAATTGCTTAAAGGACTGAGAGGAGATGAAAGGTGGAAACCTTTCGTACTCTCAACTGAACTTTCATTAAATCATTTTGTACCAGATTTAAATTAATTGCTTGGACTAATGCTAATATTTGAGCAAGATTTGAAGAGAGATGGAGATAAAGGTCAAAGTTTTGCTATGTACGCAAAGAATAAGAAGAAAGGTGATAAAGGTAAAGAAAAAGATGAAGAAGAGATGACTGCTCAAGTAAATTATGCAAGAGGAAGAGGCAATGTCAGAAGTAAAAGTAGAGGTAATATAAAAGGAAGAGGTAATCAGAATAACAACAAGAAGACTTGCTGGATCTGTGGATTAAGCAATCATTTGGCTCATGATTGCTGGCATAATTCTCAAGGAACAAGTCAGAATCAGAATAACAATAGCAGAGGCAGAAGCGAAAGATATCAAAGAGGTAGACAAAGTCAAAGAGGTGGATATGGTAGAGGTGGAGCAAGAAGTTGGGGACAGAATCAGTCTCACAACACTACCTACTACAACTATGCAAATGATACGCAGAATGATAATCATACAACGTTGATGATGAATTCGATAAGTGTGTCAGAGAATGAAGATCTCAGGTATTCTATATTGACTCTGGTTGTTCAAATCATGTCAGGAAATATAGAATTGTTATCAGAACTCGAAGGAGGAGTTTCAAATCATACAGTACAAATAGGTGATAATACAAAACATAATGTAAGGTCAATTGGAAAAGTAAAGTGCAAGAATGGAGCTGACCTTCTAACAAATGTTTTGTATGTTCCAACAATCCCGAAGAATCTGATCAGCGTGGGACAGATAGTAGAAAAAGGTTTCCAAGTCAGGTTTACAAATGAAGGAGTATTTGTTGAAGATCTAGAGAATGGATACAATAAAATTGTCCATGGTAAAAAGGAAGGTATACTTTTTACTCTTAAAGTACAAGGGAATGTTGGTCAAGCATTGATCACACATGGTGATGAAGTGTTTACAGAATTGGACCTCTGGCATAAGAGGTTAGAACACTTTAATGAAAAGGGAATCAAAGCAATGGTGGAGAAACGATCTATAATAGGATTACTAAATATGAAAAATCAACATATGATTCACCAATGTGAAGTCTGTCAGATGGGAAAAGCACACAGGTTACCATTTCTAGAGAAAGGTTACAAACATGATGGTTTGCTAGAACTCATACATACAGATGTATGGGGACCAAAAAAAGAAGGATCTTATCAGTGGATCAAGGTATTACGTTCTTTTTATTGATGATGCAATAAGATGGATAACTCTTTATGTTTTGAAAGAGAAGTCAGAAGTTTTTGAAGCTTTTAGGCATTTTCATGCATATGCTGAAAGACTTACAGGACAAAAACTCAAAAGACTAAGGTCTGATGGAGGAGGAGAATATTTTTCTCAAGAATTCAATGATTATCTGTGGAATGCAGGTATCAAAAGAGAAATAACTTGCAGGTATACACCGCAACAAAATGGAGTAGCAGAAAGAAGAAATCAAACTCTAGTTGAGTTTGCAAGGGCAATGTTAAAAGAGAAGAATTATCCAAACTTTAAATGGAATGACCCCTTATGAAGCTTGGTGGGGTAAGAAACCAACACTTGATCATTGTAAAGTGTTTGGATCAGTTGCTTATGCTTATGTACCATCACAACTTAGACATAAGCTTGAACCAAAAGCAGAAAAATATGTGTTCATCGGATATGATGAAAAGAAGATGGGTTATAGACTATGGAGTCCTCTAACCAAACAGTTTATTGTTTCCAGAGATGTGACATTTGATGAAGGAAAGAGTTGGTATGCAGATAAAGAGCATAATGATGAAACACTTGAAGAAGAGATAAGAAGAAAAGAAAAAGGTAAATCACATATGCAGGTGGATGGAGATGAAGATCATATGCAAGCAAGTACATCAAGGATCGGATCAACTATTAGAAATGAAGATGGACCGAGATTTGATGAAGAAGTGTATTCAGATACACATGAAGAATATGAACCAAGAAGGTCAAACAGAGTAAGGAAAGAACCAACAAGGTATTCCTATGATACTTCTTATTTGACTCAGAAAAACTATGCTTACTTAGTAAAGGAAGATGAAGAACCTCAGAATTACAGTGAAGCAAAAGTTAAGAAAAAATGGGAAGAAGCAATGAAGGAGGAGTTCAGTGCGCTTGAGGAGAACAAGACTTGGGAACTTGTTCCAAAACCAAATGGTAAGAAAGTGATTGGAAATAGATGGGTTTACAAAGTTAAGAAGCTTGCAGATGGAAGAGTAGCCAGATACAAAGCTAGACTGGTAGTCAAAGGTTATGCTCAGATGCATGGCATAGACTATGATGAGACATTTAATCCGGTGGCAAAGATGTCAACCATAAGGACAATGATTGCTATAGCAACATCAAAAGGATGGAAGCTAAGTCAGTTGGATATAAAGAATGCATTTCTAAATGGATATATATCAGATGAAGTTTATATGGAACAACCTGAAGGGTTTGTAAGTTCCAGATACCCAAATCATGTTTGCAGATTAAAAAGAGCACTCTATGGATTGAAGCAAGCTCCAAGAGCTTGGAATTACAGACTTGTGAAGTATCTCAATGACCTTGGATATCAAAGTTCAAAGGCAGATGCAAGTCTACTCATTAAGAGAACAAGTGAAGGTATGATCTACATTTGTAATTATGTAGATGACATTATAATCACAGGTATCTCAGATGAAGGAATCAAGGAGGTAAAGAGATTGCTTGAAAAGGAGTTTAAGATCAGTGATCTAGGAAAGTTATCATACTTTCTTGGAATGGAAGTTACATATACAGATCATGGTGTATATGTTTCACAAGAAAGGTATCTCCTAAACTTAGTGAAGAAGTTTAACATGGAGAATTGCAAAGAAGCCTCAACACCACTTGAGGTCAATCATAAACTCAACAAATATGATGGTGCAGAGTTTAAAGATATGAGAAAGTATCAATCTTTAGTGGGAAGCTTGATTTATGCTACGCTAACAAGACCAGATCTGCAGTAGGAGTTCTCTCACAGTTCATGCATTGTCCGAAGGATCAACATTGGGTTGCAGGACAAAGAGTTCTTAGATATATCAAAAGAACTATAAAGGAAGGACTATATTATCCTTTTACATCAGATATAAAGTTGAGAGCATACAGTGACTCAGACTAGGCAGGAAGTCAAGATGACAGAACGTCAACACATGGGTATATGATATACCTAGGAGATAAGCTTGTAAGCTGGTGTTCAAAGAAGCAGCATACAATGGCTCTATCGCCAACTGAAGATGAATATAAAGGACTTGTAGAAGCAGTGAAAGAAGTAATATGGATGCAGACCTTGTTCAAAAGCATGGGTATTGATCAAGGTATACCTATCATACATGGAGATAATATGAGTTCGTTGTATCTTGCAGCAAATCCAGTATTTCATGCAAGAACAAAGCACATAGAGATTCAATATCATTTCCTAAGGGAAAAGGTAATGGAGAAGGAGATTGAAATAGTATACACTCCTACGAAAGATCAAATTGTAGATATTCTGACAAAGAGCTTGGATGGAGTAAAGATAAGCAAATTGAAAGAAATGGCAGGAATCAAAGAAAAGAAGAATATGTGAAAGATCAGAGGATGCTAATTAGTGATTGAGGGGGAGCTGTTGAAGATTCACTCACTAATTAGGCATAACGACATGAAGACATATGAAGGATAAAGAAAGACAAAGAAAAGCAGAAACAAAGCATTCAGAAAAATCAAAGCCTTAGTGAAGGGACAAATTCACGCCTGTAATATACAGGGTAGAAACTTTTAGAATTACGAGTTTTTGAATCTCGGTTCAGAAATGTATATAAGAGAGTTGAGAGAGTGCTTAGATAGAGATAAGAGAAGAGAAGAGAGGAACGAGTGAGAATATAGATGTATGTGTAGAAGACGCAAGTATGCGAATGTAGAGATGAATAATAGAACCTGAACTGTCGGGTATTCATCTGACAGAGAGATGGTAAGGAAGAACTACTCAGCATAGGAGAGTTTTCCATGGCTATGAGTAAAGTGAGGCCAAGACAATTTTGTACACATCTTCTCTAATAGAAAACACATACTTATGTGGAAAGATCTGAGCACATTTTCTTTGTGTGAAGAAATCTAAGTGATTTCATGTTACTGTGAAAGTTAGTTAACAGTTATAGTTTTCTCAGTACACGTTTCACAGTACTTCTGCAAGTTAGATCTCGCAGTACAATGTAAAGTTTTTCGTGAATGATAGCTTAACGTGAAGCTAGTAATCTCAACTACAAACTGATCAAAAGAGTTTTGTGAAACGGGACACATACACAAGTGTTGGCATCATACGGGAAAAAGCAGGTACGGGCATACATGCAGATCTAGCATTGAGGCAACCCATTAAAATTTTTCCAGTCCCGACATCATTTTAAAAGTGATTCTCATCACTAAAAACCATTGTAAATACCATTTCACCTTTTTGTAGCTCCATTTTGTGCAAGCCGAGGAGTCCTCGAGCTTGAGGAGCCTTAGAAGTAAGTGCCTACCAATTTTCATATTTTTTAGACCTCGTTTGAGCCCTCAAATATGCTCTGGAACCTAATTTTTAAGTAGGCCAGACACGGTCTGGATAGGGCCAAAGCTAGTCAAAAACTATAAGTAGAGCTATAGAGCTCATTTTTGGGCTACCTTCTGGTAGTTTTGAGCTTGTATGAGAACTTGGTTGTAATAGAAGTGATTCCATTGTCTTACTCTCTTTGTTCTTGCTGTGTGTGCGCGTGTGTGTATGTGTGTGCATGTTTGTGTGCTTCTCACTCATGCACTTGTGCCTTCACTTGCTCAAGGTCTTCATACCATCCTCATGTCTTCCCATATTGACATTAAAGGAGGTGCTACTCATCACTGAGCTACACCAACTTTTGGGGCCGTTGTCGAGGATTCGAGCTTTGAGGAAGAGCGTGTGATGGTAAGACGTAGAGAGGACGCGTTGGAATGGTAAGTAGTAGGTAATTTTCTTGTTTTTTCTCTATCTCCATCTCCATCTCCATCTCCACCTCCATCTCCACCTCCATCTCCATCTCCTTCTCCACTTCATATTCCCTCTTCCTTGTCATTCTCCTCATTTGCTTTGTGCGAGTTTGAGAGAGAGCGAGAGTGCATTGTTGTTTTGTGTGTTTTTGCATGTTTCTTGCAGGTTTCAGCATCATCATCATCTCCAGCAAGCTCAACAGGTACGTCATTAAGTCAACTTGCATGAGAGCACCTACGGTCATGATAAGAAACAAGGATCCGATCATACCTAGGAATACGGAGGTAGTAAAAAACACTAAAGTGCAGTGCGATCTCACTTTAGAAGAGCTACTCAAAGTTAAACCAGAAGTGTGGAAACATGTAGCCAAACAAGTGCGAGACGTAGAGAAATCACGTTCCCAGGTAGGATCACATAGAACAGTGCCAGAAATATCATTGGATAAGATAGGAGATATGAGTGAAGGAGAAGAAGGAAATACCTATCTCCCAGTTACCCATCAGGAATACACAACCAAAGCAATTTTGGACTCAGGTGCAGGAGTTGCAATTGCTACCACTTCCCTATGGAAGCATTGGGGCAAGCCAGCACTCAGGCCGACGAGAATGAAATTGCAGATGGCAGATGGTCATATTGAGAGGCCCTTAGGATTGCTAGAAGGAATAACTCTCACTACATATGGTGTTGAGTTCAAACATACTTTTGCTATATGCGACTTTAGCAAAAACCAAGCCTACGAGATGATTTTGGGAAGGCCATTTATGCGGCAGTTGCAAGTGGTACAGGATTGGGGAACCAATTCCTTGTATTTGCAACACCTAGGTGTTACAACCAAAGTCAATCTCAAGGATTACTCTCATAGAGACGTGCCACCTATTCAATGGAATCCCATCCATAGAGCCAAGGATGACACGGAGTCAGTGCATTCCATAGGATCAGAATCCTCATGGATGCATGAAGACACCCACTTATGGATGTGCAAGGTAGCAGTAGAAGAGGAGAAGAGAGAAAAAGCCAGAGAGATAGGTGCGAAGGAAACTCATAGATCGGTTCAAGACCCAGCCTATGTACCTGTAGTATTTCTTGATGAAGAGTTTGAACCTCACGGCTGGGCGGAAATTTTAGCAACCATGGATGTAGCCATCAACGAAGAACAATGGACACCCCACTGTGATGAGGATGGCTATGACATCTCAGTCTTCTCAATAGAGCCAATCATGGGAGATGCGGTTTTAAAAGAATGTGAACCTAGCCCTGATGCACTCGAGGATGCAAGTGACTCCGATCTAGAGTCAATCATTATGGACCCACCTTTTGCATCAGATGAAGAATACTTCTGTGGAGCTTCCCCTCTACATCCAAGAGGTCCTAATGTCAGCAAAAGTGTTGGTATGTGAAGACGAGGATCTTACCAAACCTCTAGTCTTGGGCTAAGACTGGATCTATGATCACGCAGTCAACCTCAACCTAAGAAGTGGACTTCTTCAGGTTTGGGCAGGCCAAAGCCACCTTACGATTGAATTAGAAAATCAAGCAGTCAAACCATTAGAAAAGGCACCAACTCCTGGTCCCTCCAGGAGCCCACATGAAGATAACAATGTTGTTCTTGTCCAAAGCTCTATGGTGCAGAGGATTTTCACTCTCGACGAAGGTACAGAAGTCAATGATGAGTTACCATCTGTTCCAAAGAAGATTCTAAAGGGGCAGGCTCAGCAACACATGACACTGAGGAAACCTATGATCAAGAAGCATGAGCACCAACCTGGGCTCTATGAAGTACCTCGTGGCATGAAGCAGATCTGGATACGCAAAGGGGAAAAAACCACGACCCCAGAGACAGGTTCTCAAAAGCGCATCAAGTGAGCCACAATGTCAAGGACTAAAACGAAGGAGTTCCCTAGGCAACAATCTAGACATACCATCTCTATTTGGGTCCCTAAGTGGTCAATGAAGGCTATCCTTAATGATAGACGAATGTGGGGGCCCAAGGCCTGCTTACAAGCCCAAATAACCTCACCCCCAGTCACTAGCTCAAATCAACACTCACAAGTACTCTTGGCAAATAACTCAAGGAAGATACCTACACCTCACACTGTTACACTTTCGGTCAAACCTAGAAATGTCTGGAAGTGGGTACCCAAAAGGTCCCAAATCCAGCACAATCTAGTTCATCGACCTTTACCTATCATCAGCTCTAAGAGCCACGAATCCTCAATCAAAGTTTGGAGAATTAAACCCCATATCAAACCCCCAGACACAATTTTATGAATCCATTCACTCTGATGTAGGTGCATTCTGAGTACATTGCATATCCAAAGTATGCATCTAGGATGACACTAACTACTAACCACCACTCACATCTATCACAAACACTTCACCTCTAACCACTAACCATCTGGATTGTCATGTTAGTATTGTGGAGGGAACACCATTACGACCTGTTTCCTATGCAACACTAATGTGCCTCTCTTCTTCTAGCAGATAAACATCAACTGCTGCAAGGAGTCTCATGGCAGCAGCAGCAGAAACAAGCTCCCAGGCGGGCACTAGTACTCAAAGAAATTGGGATACCATGCCTGTGGAGGCTCCACTGATAGCGAGGCTTGAAGAGTTCCTGAATGTGCGAAGAATTCCCATCTCCGATCCACCGAGTGGCCTAACAGAAAGAGTGAAAGGACATTCTCATTGGTTCAATGAGATGCCAGGAGATTTGGGAGATGTTGATCATATTTGGGAATCCAAGTTGGAATTTGGAGGAGTTTGGTGGAGCTTTCAGTTCTTCTCACGGGAATTTGAAGCATTGCAAAGTGTAGCTCCTCTTCAAGATATTTGGCAGAAAGCGAGATTCCAGGATTATTTTGGTGCATCTCTGCCTAAACCTGATTTCCTTAGGTGCTATTACTTGATTGCAACTCTGAAGGCGACAGGAGATAAAGATCATTCAAGCACATTCCTGGTGCCCTCTCTATCAAACCAGGAGGAAATGAAAAAGTTTGAGTTGAACATCACTTTAATCAGGGAGGCCCTTCAGATGTATGGCACCCATGTACCCTCCGATCGAGATCCTTTGATACCGGAGTCTATGAAGAACAATAAACTCAAGAAATTGAAAGAAATGTGTGCCCTCACTCCGAACATTGCTATACCATTGCGAATGTGTCTTCAACATTTTGCATTTCCGGCGCAAGACCGATTTACACAGCCTCATAAGAAGATCTCGTATGGGTTATACCTAGCGGAGACTGGGAGCTTACCTATTAAAATGCCAGTGTGGATCCTTGACCAGTTATATGAAGCAGGCAAACGAGGAGTGAGGAAGCCTACTTTGAATGGTTGTTGCACCATTACACGAATAATCTACAGATGCCTCGCTTATGATGTGCCAATCGCACGGGCCCTTAAGTACTCACAATTGCAATTCTTCCAGGGGCAGAAATCAGGGGTTCAACCCACTAAATGAATGCGGGGATCACTTTCACAGGTTCTGATTCCTCGTGAAGTCACCACTGAAGCCTCCTGTAGAGAAGAAGAACAAGTAGCCCCTTTCACGATCCATCTCCAAGGACCACAATCAGGGGGCATGGCATAGCCCACTCCATCAGCCCCTCCACTACCCATGGACGCTGAGTTTGCCTCCATGGCTACTTTGGCAGAGGATACATCTTTTGACTTTGAAAGCTTCTTGCAAACAACCCACTTATCTGAGAGTGAGTTCTTCTCAGACACTGACGGCCCCGGATCATCATCCCAGAGAGGACAACCACAGATTGATGCACGAAGAGTACATTGGGAAGATGAGGCACAACATACTCATGCTGAAGGCACACATGGTCAAGAAGAGGCACAGGGAAATAACTTAGAGGAGAGTGAGGAGGAAGCCCCTGCTTACATTGCACAACTCAAACGGCTCTACAAAATGATCAAGCAGGTACAAAAGAGGCATAAGCTATCAGAAGAGGCAAATAGAGCGATGGTGAATCAAATGCTTCAAGCAGAGAACGCGGACTCCCACTTTGTTGAATCATTGAACCTTTTGGCTGAGACGTATGGGATTATAGAAGCTACGCGGATCATGTTGCATCGCAACCCTCCTCAATACGATCAATGAAGGCTGGATACGCTACCACGAAGGGGAAAGATGATTCAAATGGAAGTGTCTACCTCCCTCCCTACTACAGCTCAAGAAGATGTTCACATGGCTAGCCCAACTAACACCGAGGAACCCTATGACAGCACACGGATACCCTCTCCCCCATCACCTCCCACCCAACCCACCGAATCCCTAGCCATTAGCATCATGGAACAATCCACAACCATCCCTATTGAGCCTATACCTCACACCCCCATTAAGCCATCCTTACCTATCCCTACCTCTATCAGTGCTTGCCAATTTTTCAAACCACCTATAGGTCACTCCGCCACTGATCAACCATAATAGGTCACCATTCATATTTTCCAACTCTCGAACAGCCACTGGCCAATACCCAAACCTTAACACACCCATTTCCTGTCACCAATACTCTTCCTCTTTCCCAACCCCAAACCAGTGAGACCCAATTAACCTCCTTAGAGCCTACACAAGCCACCCTACCTCCATTCTTGGCAAATCTTGTTGAACAAATTGAGAATTATAAGAGAAAATCCCATTCCCACCCCACCTTCCCCACATTCACGGCCACCACTAGCACACCACCCACCATTCCTGTATTCACAATTCACACTTCACACACAATCACCTCCGATCCCATGGACATTTCACCCTCCACAGGACCACTCACCACCACTTTTGTCTCAACATCACCACTTGTAACTCCATGCACATCACCACGTACACCCACTGTCAGCACAACATCCACTTTTCCCTTCCCCACTTCCCAACCCCTTGCATCTCTCACCTCCACCTCTGCAGCCACATCATTTATTCATGCACTGGACACTATGTTCGAAGCTGCAGCCCATCTTAAACAGGAATACATATTATTAGAAGAAAACAATAAAGAGCTTGGTACTCTGTCGTCCCACCTCCAGGCACGTGTCAAGGCCTTGGAGCTGAGTAATATTGCATTACAACAAGAGGTTACCACTCTCCAACAATCTCATGTAGAGTTTGAAGCCAAGTATACAGAGACGGGTAAGGCAATGGAAGAACAACTCAGAGATCAGCTAGCCCGCAATGCTAGACTACAAAGAAACATGGTCTTACTTCGCCGTCACTTAGCTGCTACTCAAGAAGAGAACAAAAGATTACAACAACAGAATCAAGATAATCTTGAAGCAGCCATAGAAAACACTCCAGGGGCACCTATAGACCCTGCCAAATTCCAAGCTATTCCATCAGAACACATTCAGCAGGTATTGGAAGATTATGCGACCCTCTTGCAAGCACACGACCAGCTAGCAGACCAGGTCAAAGAACTACAAAGATCCCAAGTGCTCCCATCACACCCAATAGAACCTAAAGAGATGGTCAATTCTGCTACTTCACCAGAACCCGAATCTTCAACGGCCAATGAGGTACTTGAGCTACGACAACAAATTGCATAATTAAAGATTAAGTTGCTACAATACGAACGACCCCCCTCTCCACTCGCTCAACCAACAGAAGAGGAGGCCATCACCATTCCAATGGAGGAAACATTTGAAGATACTTATGAGCCTCAACCTTTTCCAAGAGGCACAACCACTGACGAGGGACAAGACACATACGAGGAACCCCCTCCGGCATGGATGAAACAGGTAGAAGAGATGGGGGTGACTCATGAGCGAGCACAATGTGGAGAAGATTGGTAATGTCAAAGCTTCCAATGGAAGGACAAACATTCTAAGTAAGGTTCTCTATGTACCCACTATCACTAAAAACCTAATAAGTGTAGGCCAAATAGTTGAAAAAGGCTTGCAAGTTAGGTTCACCCAACATGGGGCTTTTGTGGAAGATCCATGTCAAGGCTTCAAGAAGATAGCCCGAGGTGAGAAGCATGGTGGGCTCTTTACTTTTGAAGTAAGAGAAACCAGGAACATAGCTCTATTCAACTTTGAGTCTCAAACCCTAAGTGAGCTTGAAGTGTGGCATAAGAGACTTGCTCATGTGAATGAAAGAACCTTGAAGGATATATGCAGGGATCAAAGTGTTCTAGGACTGCCGACCATATCAAAGCAACACATGATCAACAAGTGTGATGCATGTAAGATTGGGAAGGCACAAAGACAACCATTCAACCACAAAGGCTACATCCACAACAACTTATTGGACTTAGTACATACAGATGTATGGGGACCAAGTTAAGAACCTTCATTGGCAGGATCAAGGTATTATGTCTCATTTATTGACGACCATAGTAGATGGACTGTTCTATACTTTATCAAGAGTAAGAATGAAGTTTTTGATTGCTTCAAGAAGTATCTTGCACATGTGGAGAATCATACAAGTAGATCACTAAAGAAGCTCAGATCTGATGGAGGGGGAGAATATTTCTCCAAAGAGTTTGATGAGATCTTGCAGGAAAAAGGTATCAAAAGGGAAGTGACTACTAGGTACTCTCCTCAACTAAATGGAATTGCAGAGAGGAGAAACAAGACATTGGTTGGATCAGCCCCAACAATGCTTGAAGAGAAGAAGTTGCCACATTATCTATGTGTAGAAGCTATTTCAACTGCTGTGTACCTTGTCAATAGACTACCATCCAAATCACTTCAAGGTATGACTCCTTATGAAGCATGGCATGGAAGAAAACCTAGTCTTGGACATTGCAAGGTTTTTGGTTGGTTAGCTTATGTTCATGTACCATAAAAAATAAGAGGTAAGCTAGATGAAAGGGCAACAAAGGTAGTGTTTATTGGATATGATTCAACTCAGATGGGTTACAGGTTCTTCAATCCTTCAACCAAACAATTCACTACAAGTAGAGATGTTGTGTTTGAAGAACACAGGTCTTGGTATGATGAAGACAAACAAACGGTAACACTACCATATGATCTTGATTCTGACTCTCATCAATTAGGAAGCAAGCATGATACATAGGTCCAGGATCCAAGAAGTGATACAGACGATGACCAAGATGAAAGAAAAAAGTACTACAAGCTATGGAAGTCAAGAGGCAAAGCAAAGATGCAAGAGGGTGGAGAATGCTCCAAACAAGCACCTAGAATATCAGCAAGAGAGAAGAAACAACTAGAAAGGTATGGATATGATTCCACATTTGTTACAAAGCATTCAATCTACTTGGCAAAAGACTCTATTTCAGAGGAACCCTCAACCTATGAAGAGGCAAAGGGAAACCCTAATTGGGAAAAGGCCATGAACAAAGAGATAGATGCATTGAAGGAAATGGACACTTGGGATTTGGTTCCAATGTCGTCGAATCAAAAGGTAATTGGTTTCAAATGGGTATATAAAGTTGAAAGAAATTCAGATGGATCAGTTTGCATGTACAAGGCAAGATTAGTTGCCAAAGGATGCTCACAAACTCATGGTATAGACTATGAGGAAACATTCTCGCCAGTTGCAAAGATGACTACAATCAGGACATTGATAAGTGTAGCTACTGCGAGGAATTGGAGACTCCTCCAACTTGATGTGAAAAATGCATTCTTAAATGGTTGGATAAGTGAAGAGGTATACATGTCACAACCACCAGGTTTTGAAAACCCTAATCATCCATCTTATGTTTGCAGACTTAAGAAAGCATTGTATGGATTGAAACAAGCTCCAAGAGCTTGGAATTACAGGTTGGTTACATATCTTCAAGATCAAGGGTTCAAAGCTAGCAGCTCAGATCCTTCTCTATTCATCAAAAAGGGATCACAATGAGGCTATCTATCTATGTGTATATGTAGATGATATTATTGTGACAGGTGATGATCTACATGGCATTCAAAGGATCAAGAGACACATGCAAGAGGAGTTCAAAATCAGTGACCTAGGTGAGCTCACATATTTCTTAGGTATGCAGGTGATATACACAGATGAAGGAATGTATTTGACTCAAAGAAGATACATTCAGGATCTTCTTCTCAAGTTCAAAATGGAGAACACTAAACCTGCAGGTACACCTTTGGAGATGAATCATAAACTAAGTGTTTATGAAGGTGAGAAAATTGAAGACATTAAAGAGTATTAAAGCTTGGTAGGTAGCTTGATATATGCTACTCATACAAGGGTAGACATCTCATATTGTGTGGGAGTGCTTAGTCAGTTCATGCACTCACCGAGAAGACCACACATGGATGCAGCTAAGAGATTACTTAAGTATCTCAAAGGTACAATCAACGAAGGTATATTCTATCCTTACTCTTCAGATTTGGATATCGAAATCTATTCAGATGCAGATTGAGCAGGAGCTAAGGATGATAGAAAAAGTACATCTGGTTACTTAGCATTTGTAGGTTCGAAGATAGTTTCATGGAGTTCCAAGAAGCAACCAACAGTTGCTTTATCCTCAGCTGAAGCAGAGTATAGAGGCTTGACCATAGCAACTCAAGAGGCAATATGGTTAAAAGCATTGTATACAGATTTGGGACTAGTGAGTTCCAAAACTCACATATTTGGAGATAATGTAAGTTCCATGCATCTAGCGGCAAATCCTATTTTTCATGCGAGAACCAAGCACATAGAAGTCCATTACCACTTCATCAGGGAGAAGCTCATGGCAAAGGAGATTGACATTTCTTTTGTTCCAACTAAAAAGCAAGTAGCAAATATGATGACGAAGGCACTTGATGGAATAAAGCTTTGTAGATTCAAAGCTATGGCAGGTATTCAACCTATCAGAGAATGAAGACTCAAGAATACTTTAGCTTGAGGGGAAGCTATTGGAACATCAAGCTTACACTATGCTTGAGGTGGATTTGATCTACACCAAAGGCTATCTCGTCGAAAGAATATCCGTTGGAGAGTTCTTTTTCTTATGCTCATTTATTGTATTTTTTGAGAAATTTTTTATGGTTCTTTTACCATTGTAAAAGCCTTGAGCTTTAAACATGTAAAGGTAGAAAGATAGAGCCCAAATCCCAAGAATTTGTGGTGGTTGAAGTTGCATTCAATCAAGCAATCAATCACCTAAAAGTAGATCAAAGTAGATCTTCGCTTTTCCTAGATTGTAGGAAAGTGAATTGATTCCCTCCAACAACCATTCCCACCTTCATTTGAATTAAAATTCAACTTGTAAAAGTCGTGGAACACTCCTAGAGGCTATATAAGGACTTGAAATCACTTGTACATTACATGGAAGCAATATACATACACTTGTGACCATCATTGTCTTGCTCCTTCAATTCTCTGCATCATCTTCTTCACCAACAGTAATCTTGCAGAGGCTTCTGTTCTCTCTCCAGAGCTCCAAATTGAAAGCAAGATGACTCATTGGAAATGTATTAGTGTCTAGTTTATGCCTATAAAGTTTCAAAGCATTTGGCTCAGTAGATTGGGAGAAATCTGTATTTTTCTGTCTCTGGGTCAATCTTTGCATATTCCTGAAAAATAGGAAGTACCACCGGTGAATGTCGCATTCATTCCTATAGCATATTTTGCTTATTCCTTATACTTTTGTGCATTCCATACACTCAACCCTATGTGTATCACTCCCATAAAAGTATTTTTTCTAATTGTAATCACGCTGGTCGCTATGGGCATTTGAAGTCCATTTGAAGATCGACCCGCGAACCTATTTGTTTTGTATAGACTCATTCTCCTTGATGCTCCAAAGTACATAGTGCATTTCTTTGCACTTATAGCATGCCTATAAGGTCTATTTGAGTCTCCATAAGCTCAAGGGCTGGTCTTGTGTTGGTTGGCTTGACCAAACTTCGCCGCTTCGAAACGCACTTTTCTACCTTCGACAAGCTTCTCCCCAAGTTCTTTCAGCTTGCACATGTGATCCATTGTCAAATGGATAATATAGACCCTCATCAATTGATTCTTTGAGGTATATAAGTACCCACTTGGTTGCAACATGATGAGGAATTCTCGTTGCCTGCAAAAATTGAGATAACACTCTAGCTACATGTGTAGTATGTGGCCTTGTCATAGTAACATACGAGAGAGAACCAATCTTTGGTCTAGGGTCTTCTCTAGATCTTGTGCTCTATTGGTTATTACCTGAACAAAGGTGATATTAGTCACACTTCCATTAGGCTCAACCACCAAGATAATAACATTGGTTGGAGTGATATTTTGTGTGTTGGTTGGATTTTTAGGGCAATTTCTAAAGAGATGCTCTTTTCTACATTCATGAAAAAAACCTTGGATCATTATGGGTTGAGCTTGCCCTAATGAGGAAAGCAGACAATCGCAATTTAAGTGATCTCCTTGACATCTATAGCACAATTCTCTAGGGTCTTGAGGTCTCATTTGTCTCAATTGGGGCCTAGGGTTCAGGTTTATATACATTACATTGGCATACTCGGGATCCTAATTAGGTTCCATCACTTGTGTTTCATATTGATAGATCTTGTAATGCTCCGGTGACTCCATGTAGTAAGACAGTGGGCTATCTACATGGATAGAGTCAAAACTTTGGGCATTAGGATCACTATTTGAGATCAAAGGGGATGTTGGCACTATGGCTCTATTTAAGTTGTCATCTATCATAGCGTATTTGACTGATATCACATTGGCAAGGGGCAATAGCTACTGACCTAACACGAGTTTCAGGTCTCTATTGTGTTTGATAGTGTGGATGGTATGGTTGTTGTCATCGATAGTATGGTTGTGGGTGGTGCTGGTCTTCATATCTAGCTAGTTGCTGATAGGGTTGCAGGTAGTTTTGCATAACTACCTATTTGTTGTAGGGACAATCTTGTGTAGTACGATTTGTGCATTTTCTCTCAATGGTGTAGTACTAGGCATTTAGATTTCCTAAGTTCTGAGCCATCAATGTACTTACATTGTCCATGTGGTCTCCTCCACGTGTGGCATCACTTCACTGAGGCCATTCTAGGGGTTTGTCTATTGGCTACTAACTTTCGAGCCACTTGTTCTACTAATTCATCTATTGAGGTTGAGGGTTTAGAAGTGAAGCTATTAGAATAGTCTAAATCCTTATGGATTCTAGAAAGTCCAAGTTCATCACCCAAATTATCCTCAATGTTAATGCACATTTTCACACATTGCTCTATGGTTCGGGGCTCCTTCAAATAGACATATGATCGTAACTTGGCAAGGCATCTGAAAACAAGGAAACCATTTTAGCCTAAGTAGGTAGCTCCATATATGACATCTTCCAATGTATTGTCTAAACCTGGAGAAATCTATAATAAATGCCTCTAACAACTGATTTATATCCCTAAATTGTCCTTGATGCAAGGGTTGGAACCAAGTGATAGTTGTATTCTTCAAAGTTAGTCCAAAAGCATTGTATTGAGTGAACAAGTCCTCAACATATTCATCTCTTAACATGTGCTATAATTTAGCCACATGATCGTATGGATCTCCTATATCATGAAAGTAATTTTTCATCGACTTCGCTAGCTGAGTGGGTCTCAAAATTCTAGGGAGTTCTCTTGGACTAGGCAGAGGGAACTCATCCATGCCTCTTTGGTGCCTATGCCCTCTAGGTCTTTCATGTTCTATTCTACAGTGAATAGTCCTAATCTTTTTCTTCCTAAAGGATTTGCAAAACCTACCTATAGTTGCTCTTTGGACTTTTGCTTTCGACTACCTAAGACATGAGAGGATCCAACTACATGCTGACTATGAGGATCAATGGAATAGTGTGGAGGGAAAATTGGTTCTCCCTTCCAAGTATAAGCATGTCTAAAATGTTTTGTTATTGCATACATCCTTATAGAAGTTTTATCCAAGTAGGTGAATTTTTTGGGGATATCAAGGTCCTTAATTAATTCATATATGATTACTATGTTTACTTCACTAGGCTTGCCTAGCTTGAATCTCCAAAATGACTCATTTGTCTCTTTGTTAACAAAGAGCTTTATAATTTTATTGCCTGGGGAATCCATTTAGTCCTAGTTATCATTTCTAAGATTGACTTGCTTGTAGGTGTTTTAGGCTCCCTTCTTGGGTTTTCTTAATCCATCTCCTAACTTCAACTCAGGGATGATTGTTTCCAAACCCATCTGTCCTATCAAGTAATCTCATTACCACATACATGGTTCCTTGCTTATCTATATAGGATCCCTCTTTGAAATTGACTAATAGGTGCTCAATTCCGAAGGGTTGATCTAGGTTTCTAAGTTGGATAATTGATCATCTCAAACCATCCTCGTAGATGTGAGCACCTAAGTGATTGGTTCAGATGAATTCTAGTAGAGTCTTTTAGGGATGGGACCTTCCGGGGTATGTAAATATGCTAGCCCTGAGCTTTGTGTAGGTCTCTCCATGCTAAAAGACATTTCAAAATCACTTTTATTTGAACTCAAAAAGTGAGGATAGTCACTCAACTATTGTGCCCACCACCTAGCTGTATGGTTGACACTAGCGTTAGAGGATCTATATGTTTTTTCTATCTTCTCTTCCTAGGTAGATACCTGAACTAAGGTTCATATGACCCAACTACTTATCCAATATCCATGTACAACCATGTTGAAATGTCCTTTTGTATCACTCACTTGTTCTTTTTAGGTTCTTTTTTGGTGCAAAATTTTGTCTGAATATTCATGTTGTTAGGAATACTTGAGTTTTGGTGCAATTTGATGTTTGATCGATCAAATTATGTTCTCTTCCCTTAGGGTTTTCTGCAATTGTGCTGTAACTACTCTTGAACTTGAGAAATTAATGTCTCTTGAACTTGATTCGTGCCTATCAACACTCTAATTGATCAATACATCTAAATGCACTTAGCCTATGATACAAAATTGACTAAGAGGTTTGAGAAATCTTCCAACCTCGAGTCAAATGCACTTGAAAGCACAATCCAAAGGAGAGGAGATAAAGAAATTAGATTTTGACCAAGAGATGAGTAAGGATCTAGAGCCAAGGTACAGGTGGCAGAAGATTCGAAAGATCCACGTGGGAGTAACCAGATGAAGAAGATGCAAATTTGGAGAACGAGAAGGGAAAAACTTAGAAATAAATGGAGGAAAAATAAAAATAAAGAGGACAACAAGGATGTACAAGATAGTAGGAAACCGTTGGAACCGGAAGTGCAAGATAATACACCACCTAAGTCCCACACCCATAAACTAGATAAAACGGGATCAATACTAGCAGATCCCATACCAAAAGACCTGGACATGTGGTTGAAAGCTTATCAATCCAGAATCACAATTGGACCAAATATAGAGCATCATGAGAAACTCTACCCATGGGGAACTAGAAAAAGAGAGATTGGCGATATGCAGAAAGCTCATAGAGGTAGCCCAAGCCACACTAGAAAAGATTATCCTAGTCCTCCCAGAAACAAGAGTACCAGAGAGCCAATTCAATGAATGCTTTAAAGAAAATGATCAAAACCCAATAGGAACACCTAAGGAGGAAAGTAGTAAGAAAGAACAACAGAGTAGTCAGGGCAAACCAACTTCTATAATCCCTGAGCTACAAGCCAATTGGCCACCAGATTTGTGGGCTAAGATTCAGGAAGACCGATGGAAAAAGAATGAGAGTTCAAGCCCACCCTTTGAGGAACCAGATATTGAGGAGAACCAATCCATCCCAAATTTGGAAGAAGTGTATGAGGAAGTTTCTATGTTAGACTGAAATAGGGAGGAAGAATGCAGTTTTTCCACTCTACCTAATTATATGGGAGAATACGAGAAATGGTCCGTAGCTTTTCACGCTCCCACAATTCAAGGCAAGGAAGATGGGTCTTCAGGTAAGACCTCACACAATTTAGCAAAGCTCAAGAAGACCAAGGTACAATGTCTTTTGACTGTGGAAGAATTACACAATTGTGGAACCAGTTACCTAGACAGTTGAAATTGGAAAATAAGGAAACAAAAAGAGTAAACAAAGAAATGGAAATCCCTTCTACCATCCAAATCCCTGTGGATAAAGTCGGAGAATTTAGTGAAGGAGATGAAGGAAATACATGTCTACCTATCACATTTAATGGATATGACTAAAGCCATTTTAGACACCGGAGCCGGTGTAGGCATAGCCACCAAAGAAATTTGGTAGAAATGGGGAAAATCACCCCTACGACCAACATGAATGAAGCTTCAATTAGCAAATGGCCATGTATTAAGACCCTTAGGAATATTGGAGAAAATTAAATTGACTACCGACGGAGTAGAATTCGAACACACTCTAGCCGTATGTCAATTTGGAAAGGCAAATAATTATGAAATGATATTAGGATGAACTTTTATGAGACAACTCATGGTAATACAAGACTGGGGAAGAGACGCTTTATACCTACAACATCAGGGGGCTACTACCAAGATAAATTTACATACATTTTCATATAGGGGCGTACCCCGACTCCAATGGAATCCCATACACAAGGAAGAGGATGATTTGTCAATTCATAGTGCAGGTTCAAGTGACCAATCATGGATGCATGAAGATGCTCAATTATGGATGTGTAAGGAAGCAAAGCGAGCAGAGAAGAAAACTCAAATATGGCCTATTGGACATCAAAATTACTGACCTGTAGATGATCCTATGTATATGCCTCAAGTTTTTCTAGATGAAGTATTTGAACCACACGGTTAGATGGAGATTCTAGCCACCTTAGATGTGTGTGTAAATGAGGAGGTATTAACCATGAATGGATGTGTAGATGAAGAAGGTTTGGCAAGACTAGATTATGGAGAATGAAGTGAGCATTCATCTAGCACAAGGATACATATCAGCCAAAATAGGACATAAGGAAATCTTTAGTTTGCTGGAAGACAATCCGTCTCAAACTCATAAGGTCACCAAACCAAAGGGAGAAAACTTAGAGGAGGAGAACGAAAATGATTCATTAACGAGTATGTCCTAAAAATGCACTGATCTAGAATTGCTTGCAAATAAGGATGTGTTGCTTAATGGTGTGACCACTTTGCCCATGAAAAATGCACCTAAGAGAGAGTGTGAGGACTATGCCTCTCAAACCAGCAACACTATGAGAAGAAAAACCACATCGACGTCTACTGTTCGAACATCACCTCCATGTAATACTCGTCCACAATGGGTACAAAAGGATCGAATGAATAAACCAGACAACTCAACATAGGAGCAAATCAGCCACTCAATAACGACACAAAGAGACAACCATTCCTCATCATCGCAATCAGAACCATCTGGACTTCTTCGTGTATGGCTTCCAAAGTCATTAGTAGAGGCCCAGAAGACACGACAATGCATATGGATCCCAAAGAAGGTTAGACAAACTACAACTCAAGAACTAGAAAGGCTTAACGAGATATCATGCCTGCAAAGAGAAGCAAAGAAGTCCGAAAAGACTCATCAAGGGTTCCAAAGGAACATGACATTGAAAACTCAGACTTCAAGTAAGACGAAGACAAGGACCAGAAAACAAGGAGCTCATTGGAATTCAGAGCCTCAAGCACAAGCCAAGAAGTGGATATGGAGACCAAAAAGACAGCAAGGACAGGAACAACAACCTCAACGAGATTCTACTTGCACTCATGAAAAGTCCATTGCACTTAGAGTATGCATGATAGGGCCACAACACAAGGCCATGCATTCGGCACATTATCTCTTCAAACAAAATAGTGGTGCACATTTCCATCATTGGAATAGATCTTAGTTTCTACTGCCATAGGAATGATCGTACATTGTAAATAAATCAGTGCTTTGGCTAGATCTAATTTTCTTTTCTTTCTGAATTAAAAATCAAAAGAAGTGTGGTAAGAGACCTTAATTACTTAAGCAAGGGGGAACAGAGTGACAAAGGAAACGACATATCACTGAACCACACATAAAACATATGTTAATCAAGTCAAGGATTCCTTTGAAGTGGAAGGCTCCAAAATGAATGAAATGCCAGATAACACAGCCACAGAGCCAATAAAGAAAGGATCATGTCAAGAAGAAGTTCATACACTAAGGATGAATGAAGAAACGAAGATCCAAATTATAGATACTCACTTGGATGGAGAAGTTACATTACAGATGCCAAAGAAAGAGAAAGATCAAGAAGATGAGGACAAGCAATAACCATTCACTCCAATCAGGGTCGTAGCAGAGCCTTCTCCATTGGACGTTACATTTCAGGGAAGTACTACAAAGTCTACCACACATTAAGAAGACGAACAAGAAAATCAGATACATCTTCAAATTCGACAACCACATAATGAGACAATACATGTGGATAAGGTCAAAGGTGTACTCACGAGGGAAGCACCGAGTATCCCCAAGACATGGTTGAATGTGGATGTGGCTCAACTCAAGCCCGTGGTGAAGCAGATGATACAAACGACCATGGGTGCTCAACAACAACTGATAGAAGTAGACACCGATTACGACAAGGCTCTAAGGGAGCGCACCCAATTTCAGGTAATAAGTGAAAAGCTCTCTGCACAGGTAATAGAGGTCCAAGAAGCACTCGTGGCCAAGGAGAAAGAAGCTAAGGAAGCCATGGAAAATGCAATATGTTAATGGTTGACAATTAGAAACTACAAGACCAACTCAAAGAGCTACAAAGTAAGTATGAAGCCGGTGAAGCTAAGAAAGCACGGATAAATACAAGAAGCAAACTACAGGAATCACAAATAAAGGTATACATGGAGGAAGCTGACAACTTAAGAAACAAGAATAAAGAACTTATGACGGACATCATGTGCAACCAATCGATAGAGGCACCATAAGTATCAACAAACAATACACACGCATTGGAAGCACAAATTGCAAAGTATGAAGATCAGCTAAAAAAAGAGAAAACCCTACAAGAAGAATGGGATAAGAAATACATGTATGACACTAATGAACTTAGAAAAAGATGGAAGTTAGCAGAGAACAAACTCCTTGCACAATGTAATGAGGATGCTGATCAAATGGTTGCAATAGGAGAAGAACTTCTGAATAACAAAGAAGCAATCACGAAAGCGGCCAATGAGATCAAGGCAAAAGATGGAATCATTGAAAAATTAAAGGCTCAAATAGCACAGCAAGTTACAGCAGGGACACCAGTAGTTCCAAGCTCCAAAGCGGCTACTGAGGAGATTGAGGTACGTCCTCTTTCTCCCCCCATGCATAATTCACCTATAAGGGCAGAAGCAGAGCCAAGCAATGAACGACATAATCAAGCTATGGCAAAACTAAGCCGACATGAGCGGGCACTACTGGTGTCCCAGCTTATAGAGCAATTTGAAGATCAAGTGAAGGTCATGAAAGAAGCGAAGATTGAAAGCAAAAGCTTAGAACAAATTTTGAAGCTATTCAACATACCTTATGGATTGTTAAAAGAGGAGACTCGCCAATACATCAAGAAAGCTACAAAATAAAGAACCTGGTCATGATCTACAGTTCAATATGGACATGTTTACATATACACAAGAAGAGTTGACAAGGCAGATCCAATATGGAGATAGAAGTTTTTAGAGAAGAATCCAACCTTAAGGGTACACTAGGAGTCAACACCATATGTGCACAAGTGAACTATGTAGCAAGATCCATCAGTAAAAAGCAACTTCCCTTTCAATTCTTTGATCTTTGTTAAAAAAATGTCCATTGAATCTCTTTCATTCTTATGCTCACTCACCAACTATTTTCAAAGGTAAGCAACATGAGCCTCATTTCTTGCCTAGTACAGTGTGCTAAGAGTATCCCAAGCATCTTTGGTTATTTTGAATGAGAAAATGTGAGGGATAATAGAAATTTTGACATACAAAGCTATCAATGCATGTGCTTGTGCATCTATGCCATCCCAACAAAGTTGCTCTATAATAGGTGCAATAGGAATCACAATGGGACCAAGAAATTGAAGATCATCATCTTCAATACCACATGTATCACACATTGTCATAACATTTACATGTGTAGGAGGATGTATTTCAACACCCTGCATAATATTCCGCAAGCGTTTTTCTACCAATAGGAATCACCATGTATGCCCACAATGGATAGTTAGAACCATCCAACTTATCCTCAACAACCAACATATGAAATACATAATTGCTTTCAACCATGGCCAGTGACTATATCTATTCGAGCTTGAGATCTACTAAACCATGTGAACACCACAAGGAAGAAGAAGAAGAAGCTTGGAGCACAACAAAAAACTATGAATGTAATACCAAGTGAATGTACAAGATAAGTAACCCCTTAGGGTTATATGTGTATATACAAGTCGAGGGGAAAAAACCTCCTAAAGATGGACACAAGTGCCCTGACAATCCGAAGTGTGTTCACACACATCACTACCAAAATATATCAACAAATCCCCCTGGAAGTAATGTGGTGAAAAAGGAGATGGCACTTATGTATAAGGATGTGCTAAGCTATGTGGAACGAGATCAATTCACAAAAGGAAGTAAGCCCAAAGCTTGATGGAAGCTTCAAACTTCTCCCTAGGTAGAGCCTTTGTGAAAAGGTCTACAATGTTATTTTGTGTGGGCACATATGCCAAATTGATCTCTCTAGTAGAGAACCTCTCCCTAACATAATGATAATGTACCTCAATGTGCTTTGTGCGAGCATGGAACGTATGGTTCCTTGCAATTGCCAATGCGCTCTAACTATTAGTGAAGATGGTAGTGGTAGAAGATTGATCAACACCCAAATCAGCTAAGAGGTGTCTAAGACACATGCACTCAATAGTCGATGTGAAAGCTACCCTATAATCAACCTCACAACTAGAAGTGGCCATAGTAGGCTGCTTCTTTCTCAACCAAGATATGCATGAGCTACTGAGCATGAAGCAAAAACCACTAGTGAACACACGAGTGTCAGAGCAACCAACCTAGTCTAAGCAAGAAAAAACATGTAAATCTAGTGCTAATGATCCCCCTTGGGATAAATAAATCCAAGTATTTGGGTACCACTCAAGTAGAGAAAGATGTGTTTAACTGCCTCCCAATGCTTGACACCTAGGCAACGCATAAACTAACTCATTTGTGAGACAAAAAACTGAATAACAGGCCAAGTTATGCATTAATAAATCAAGCATCCAACAACTTGATGATAGAGAACAACATCAAATGCATCTCCAACATCATGAAAACTCAGTTGTAAACTTGTTTCCATAGGCGTGCAAATAGGCTTGCGATCTTCAAGACCAAAATGTTGCAATAATGTGTCAAGTTATTTTGTTTGCCACAAAGCTATTCCCCCCATCAACTTGCATATATTGAATGCACAAATAATGATGCGAATTCCTCAAATATGACATCTCAAAAGAAGCATGCAAATCAACTTTAAATTCAACAATATGCTTCTCATTAGGAGCAGTAAGCGGCATGTCATCCACATATGCAACAATGATCAAAAGTACATCATTTGCATGCTTAATATATAAGGCGCTCTCAATCAAAATGTCCTCAAAACCATGTGCAATCAAGTAAGTAGGCATGTATCATTTCATATCAAGCATGCGATGCTTGCTTTAAACCATATAATGCCTTTTTTAACTTGCACACTTTGTTTTCATGCCCTTTTTGCACAAAACCATGGGGCTGAAATACATACACTTATTCATGTAAATCACCATTCAAAAATGCATTTTTAATGTCCAATTGATGTACATTCCAACCATGATGAGCTGGAAGTGCACAGATGCTACAAACAGTGGTTATTTGACAAGTGGGTGCAAAGGTCTCATCAAAATCAATGCCTCTCTCTTGGGCATAACCTTTTGCAACAAGCCTAGCTTTATATCCGTTAACTATTCCATCAGGCTTTTGTTTCAGCTTGTATACCGATTTAGTGCCAATGGCCTTTTTGCCTAGAGGCAAATCACATAAAGACCAAGTACCATTCTTCATAATAGCATCATATTCTGATTGCGTAGCAACCATCCAATTTTTTGAAGTTTGTGCTTCATCAACAAAAATAGGTTCATTCTCATCACAAAGACTAGAGGCAACCATTGCATAGCAATTTGATGCAAAGCAAACACTATGAGAACCTGAATGAGTACGAGATGATAGAGGTGTGACTAATTTGCTATCTCTTAAACTCTTCACAAGCCATCTAAGCATATTTTTTGCCTCTTCTATATCAGCCCTCTCATCAGCAAGTGCATCATGTAAATCTACATTAGAAATGGGATTATCTACATCATTATGTGGAACTTGTAAAGGCTGAGAATTGCCTCATTTGGACCAATATTGGAATGTCCACCTATAAAAAAAAGGCAGCAAAGTGGCATACATATCTCTAGATCTAAGTAAAGTCTTCTTGGTACATGAAAGTAATTGTTGAATTACATCTTCCACAAAAACAACATCATGGCACACCAAAACGTGTTTAATATGTGGATGGGATAGATGATAGCCTTTGATTTCAGAACTATACCCAACAAAAATACATTTCATTGCTTTATCATCCAATTTCCTTCATTGTTGTTTAGGCACTAATGTTTATGACAAACAACCAAAGACATGGAGATGGGAAATAGATGGCTTGCGACCATGCCAAGCCTTGTAGGGAGTGATAGATTGTAGTGCTTTGGTGGAGCATGTGCTAAGTACATATGTTGCACACATAATAGCCTCAAGCCAAAAGCTATGTGGTAAAGCCTGACTTTTGACTATACATCTTGCCATCTCCATGAGAGACTTGTTCTTCCTTTCATCAGCTCCATTTTGTTGAGGTATATAGGGCAACATGCTCAACCATAAGTGCATTAAAACCAGAAGACATGTATCCCCCCCTTGATTAGAATGGAGGGTGTCCAATTTACATGCTAACAAATTTTCAACCATAACCAGAAACTATTTGAAGCACATAGACACTTTGGACTTTGCTTTCAATGGATACACCCATGCATGCGTGGAAAAATCATCAATAAACATCACGAAGTAAAGGTAGTTCCTGGAAAAAGGTGTCTTCTTAGGACCACAGACATCAATATGAACAAGCTGCAATTCATGAGTAGCTCAAATTGAACCATTTTTTGGGAAGGATGAATGTTGTATTTTGCCCAAAATATAGCCTTCATAGACATTTTTACAAGGTGCCTCCAATTTGGGCAAAGAGGACATCATTTTAGATTTTTTCAAGAATAGCAAACTAACAAAGTTTAGATGACCAAAGCATGCATGCCAAATCTTTGAATGTGAGATAGCCTCAGAATCTTGACTTCACATGTTGAATCATTCATAAATTTTTTATAATCTATGAGCTTATATATACCATGACATAAAATTCCAAAATCAATAATAACATCACCATTTGAGAGATCATGAATTGTACATCTGTCATCAACAAATTTGACAACCAAGAAATTTTGAACTCCTAGTTGCCCTAAGTAAACTCACATGCAAACAACACAAGGAAGAAGAAGAAGCTTGGAGCACAACACACAATATTGAATGTATCACTAAGTTAAATGTATAAAGATAAGTAACCCATTAGGGTTATAGGCATATATACAAGTCGAGGGGAAAAAACCTCCCAAAGAGGGGAAAAAATGCCCCGATAGTCCTAAATATGTTCACACACATCACTACCAAAATACATCAACAATATCCTGATGCAAAAAAATGTTTGTTTCTTAAAAGAGTTGAACAAAATTACCCAATTGAGTTTTATTAGACCTATAGCAGGCTTTGATTTTCTTGTAGTGGCAAACCAAAAACTGTATATATGTTTGTCACAAAAGGACAAAATTACTGATATATTTTGGTAGTGATGAGTGTGAACACACTTAGGATCATCGAGGAACTTTTTTACCTCTTTAGTAGGATTTTACCCGGCTTGTATATACACCTATACCCTAACGTGTTACTTATTTTTGTAAATTTACTTGGTAATTTATTTGGTATTGTGTTGTACTCCAAGCTTCTTCTTCTTCTTCCTTGTGTTGTTCGTGTGCTTCCGCACACCTCAAATTCCAACACATGGTATCAAAGAAGGTCATCGCTTCAATTAGGGCATCATCAACACCCTTTCATCTGAGCTCATTTCGGCCTTCGAATGCACTATCATAGTGCCTATGCAAGGGATTTTATCTACATGTTTAGCAGAGCTCCACAAGCCAATTCTATTTAACTTTTTGAGAGAGTCAATTTTTTGCATCAAGGCATTTAGTCAATGGTCATGGCTAAAAGCAATGATGTATTCTGTGTGTTGGCTATTGAGGATATATTGGATGATACTACTTACCCATTGTGGGCATATACGATGCATCATGTATTGGTAGCAAAGGGACTATGGAATATTGTGTAGGGTGTCCCACCTATAAATACAGTTATTGAAGGTGATGTAGATGTTGTTAAAGATGATGATCTTCAAATTCCTTCTCATTAGGACCATTAAGCAGCATGTCATCAACATACACAACAATAATAAGAAGTACATCATGTGCATGCTTAGCATATAAGGTTCTCTTAGTTGGACTCTTCTCAAAACCATGTGCAATCAAGTAGGCATGTATCTTTTCATATCAAGTACATGGTGCTTGCTTCAAACCATATACTGCCTTTTTCAACCTACACACTTTTTTCATGCGCTTTTTGCACAAAACCATGGGGTTGAAATACATACACTTCGTCATGTAAGTCATTATTCATAAATGCAGTTTTAATATCCAATTGATATACATTCCAACCATGATGAGCTGCATGTGCAAAGATGCTATGAACGATGGTAATTTGGCAAGTGGGTGCAAAGGTCTCGTCAAAATAAATTCCTCTCTCTTTAACATAACTTTTTCCAACAAGCTTAGCCTTATACTTGTCGATTGCTCCATCAAGTTTACATTTCAACTTGTATATCCATTTAGTGCCAATGGCCTTTTTTCCCAAAGGCAAATCACATAAAGACCAGGTACCATTCTTCATAATAGCATCATATTCTGATTGCATAGCAGCCATCCAATTTTTTTTGTGCTTCATCAAAAGAAACAGGATCATTCTCATCACAAAGACTAGAGCCAACTATTGCAAAGCAATTTGAGCAAAGGAAGGAGCATGAGCGCATGACCGAGTAAAATATGATAAAGGTGCATCTAATTTGCTATCTCTCAAAGTCTACACTAGCCATTTAGGCATAGTTTGTGCCTCCTCTATGTCATCCCTCTCATCAACAAGTGCATCATGTAAATTTGCATTAGAAATTGAATGATTTGCATCATCATGTGGAGCCTGTGAACGCTAAGAAATTGCCTCATTTGGACCAACACTTGATTTTCCACCTATAAAAATAATTAGCAAAGCCTCATACATATCTCTAGAGCTAACTACAATCTCCCTGGTACAAATGATCGACTTTGCTTTTTAGACATGCACCCAACAAAAATACATTTTACTACTTTATCATCCGATTTCTTGCATTGTTGTTCATGCACTAATGCATATGCTAGATAATCAAAGACACATAGATGAGCAATAGATGGCTTGTGAACATTCTAAGCCTCATATGGAGTGATAAATTGCAATGCTTTGGTGGGACACCTATTAAGTACATGTGCTACACATATAACAACCTCAAGCCAAAAGCTATGTGGTAAAGCCTAACTATTGACCATACACCTTTCCATATCCATGAGAGACCCATTCTTTCTTTCAATAACTCCATTTTGTTGAGGTGTATACATCACTATACATTGATGTTTTATACCATACTCAACCAAAAATGCATTAAAATTAGAAGACATGTATTCCCCCCCTCAATCAGAATGGAGGGTGCCCAATTTACATGCTCACATATTTTCAATCATAAGCAAAAACTGTTTGAAGCACATAAACACTATGGACTTTTCTTTCAATCAATACATCCATGCATGCATCAAGAAATCATCGATAAAAGTCAAAAGTAAAGGTAATTTCCAAAAGAAGGTGTCTGCGTAGGACCACAAACATCACAATGAACAGGTTGGAATTTATGTGGAGCTCAAACTGAACCATCTCTTGGGAAGGATGAATGCCATTTTTTCCAAAACATAGCATTCATAGACATGTTTACAAGGTGCCTCAAGTTTGCGCAGAGAGGACACCATTTTAAATTTTTGCAAGCATAGCAAAGTAGCAAAATTTAGATGACCAAAGTGTGCATGCCAAAGCTTTGCATCTAAGATAGCCTGAGAATCTTGAACTTCACATGCTGAATCATTCATAGATTATGCATAGTCTATGAGCTTATACAACCCATGACATAAAATGCAAGAAGCAATAATAACATCACCATTTGAGAGATCATGAATTGTACATCTATCATCAACAAATTTGACAACCAATCCAACAAATTGCATGAACAATTACGACATGATAAAGGTGCATCTAATTTGCTATCTCTCAAAGTCTGCACTAGCCATTTAGGCATAGTTTTTGCCTCCTCTATGTCATCCCTCTCATCAACAAATGCATCATGTAAATTTGCATAAAAAATTGAATGGTTTGCATCATCATGTGGACCCTTTAAACTCCAAGAAATTGCCTCATATTTGGACCAACACTTGACTATCCACCTGTAAAAAGAGGCAACAAAGTATCATACACATCTCTAGAGCTAACTAAAGTCTCAGTGGTACATGAAGGCAATGGCTGAATTCCATGTTCCACAAAAACAACATCATGGCTAACCAAAATTTGTTTAGTCTATGGATGATACAGATGATAGCCTTTGCTTTTAGATCTGCACCCAATGAAAATATATTTTACTACTTTATAATCCAATTTCTTGCATTGTTGTTCATGCACTAATGCATATGCTAGATAATCAAAGATGCATAGATGAGCAATAGATGGCTTGCGACCATTCCAAGCCTCATATGGAGTGATAGAATGCAATGCTTTGGTGGACACCTATTAAGTACATGTGTTGCACATATAACAACCTCAAGTTAGAAACTATGTGGTAAAGCCTGACTTTTGACCATACAACCTTTCCATATCCATGAGATACCTGTTCTTTCTTTCAGCAGCTCCATTTTGTCGAGTGTGTATGACACTATACATTTATGTTTTATCCCACACTCAACAAAAACTGCATTAAAATTAGAAGACATGTATTCCCTCCCTCGATCAAAATGGAGGTTGCCCATTTTACATGCTCACATATTTTCAATCACCAAATTTACATGATTTTTTTGACTTGGATTAGGCTGGTTGCTATGACACTCATGTGTCCACCAATGGTTTTTGGTTCATTCTTGGTAGCTCATGCATATCTTGGTTGAGCAAGATGTAGCCTACTATGGCCACTTCTAGTTGTGAGGTTGAGTAAATGGTAGCCTTCACAACAACTGTCGAGTGCTTATGGCTCAAACTCCTGTTGGCTGATTTGGGTGTTGGTCAGTCTTTTGCCACCACCATCTTCACTGACAGTCTGAGCGCATCGTCAATTGCAAGGAACCATGTGTTCCATGCTTGTACAAAGCACATTGAGGTGTACTATCATTATGTCATGGAGAGGTTCTCTACTGAAAGGATGAGTTTGACATGTGCCCATAGAGGATAACGTTGCAGACCTTTTCATAAAGGCTCTACCTAGGAAGAAGTTTAAAGCTTTTCGCAAAGCTTTGGGCTTACTTACTTTTGTGGATCTATCTCTTTCCACATAGTTTGACACTTCCTTGTACATGAGTGCTAGCTCCTTGTTCACTACATCACTCCCAACGGGGATTTGTTGATAGATTTCGGTAGTGACGTGTGTGAACACACTTAGGACCATCGAGGAACTTTTTCCCTCCTTAGTAGGGTCCCCCCCCCTTGTATATATGCCTATAACCCTAATGGGTTACTTATCTTTGTACATTCACTTGGTAATTTATTTAGTATCATGCTGTGCTCCAAGGTTCTTCTTCTTCCTTGTGATGCTCGTATGCTTCTATAGACCTCAAAATCCAACAAAAATTGCCTACAAAATCACTACAATAATGCATTTGGAGGTTGAAATAAGCTCAAATAAAAATTTCAATGGCGAATATTGGTGTGTACTATTTTGAGACTATGACCAAAAGGGTGTTGATGATGCCCTAGAGAAAGCAACAACTTGCTCTCATATTCATTGTTGGAGTTTGAGGGATTGAAAGCATGCAAACAAAACAAAGGAAGGATTTAAGAAGCTTGGAGCATAATGCACTGAGTGTATTACTAAGTGAAATGTACAAAAGATAAGTAGCCCATTAGGGTTATAGTTGTATATCCAAGGTGAGGGAAAAAACCTCCTAAAGACATGTGAAGTGCGCCAATGAGAAATAGGCCAAATTTCCACTGAAGAAACCAACAAAATTGCAAAAAGCTTCAAACATACATGATCAACTATGCAGACCTCCATCCAACTGAAGGCTTTGTCGAGAATGAAAGAAAGCATGTGGGGGGAGTTCTTAGTGGATAACAAAAGGAAGCAACAAAAAGCAAGAAAGATGAGTTCAATATACGTAAGGAATTATTGGTCAAGAAAGTTCCCACAAAAATTTTAGATTTTTATTTATTTTATTTTATTTTTATCATTTTATTATTATTATTTTTTGCATTTTGAGCCAAATTTCTACATAAAAATTTACCCTCCATGTATTTTAGAAGGAAATAATGTTGGAGACCTCTAAATCTCTAAAGGCTTTATCTATACTAATTTAAGAACACCTCTATATCAGTTATAAACCAAACTTTACACAAATGTTACTTTGATTTACCAAATCATTCATGAACAATTCTCTGAGTGAGAATTTTCCTTCTTCAAGAAGTCTGCTTCAGATTTAGACTTCATTACCTGCACATATCTTCCGATTTCTTCAATCTAATGATATACATACCTCCATGCTACTTTTGCACAATGATATCAACCATTATTTCTTCAAAAGAATCATTAAAACTTTGATTTGATCATTAAGATCAAAAGTATGTCAGAAACTGTCTTCCTAAACAAACGACTTTGACATAGTCAACTTCTAAGGTTGATTTCTCACAGCGTAGATCCCGTTTTGCTAAATGCTTTTAGCCATAGCTTCCTTATCTTCCAACTTAGATTTTGAATGCTGATTCATTAAAAATTTTCCACTGTGCACTGAGATCCAAGCAAAACATTGACACGAAAAAATGCACGAATCTGAGAGGTCTACCTGCAGACTTTACATGCACATGTTCCTATTGATCATACTCACAGCATGAAAGGAATTAGGCCATGAAACTTTGAACATAGCTTCATTAGCTTCTAGATTAGATGTGTACAAAATATTTCTTGATCCACATGATCAGGCTGAGAGAAATCTGAGAAAGACTCGACGCTAACTCCTAAAAATGACTCTCTACACATCTACCTTATTGACACTTGGATTCTAATGACTCTATCATTTATTTCTTTACATCATTGACTTATAGCCTTCCATAAGTAAACCATGCATGTTCCACATTACCTTGAACCTTGAGGGTAAACAACCTTCCTTCCTTTTTACCTGCAATGATATTTCTATATCCCTGATTTGGATCTTGCACATAAACACCATCATTTGTGAATCTTACTTCATATCCTTTCTCCACAATTTGTCCTACACTTATCAAGCTTTTAGGAATAGTAGGAACATAAAGTACCTTTCTTAAGAGTGTGCTTCCACTCTTTGTCTTCACTGATCCAATGCTTTCCACTTTATGCTTGGTGTTATCTCCTGTTTGAACTGTATGTCCATGCACCTTTGCTTCCATATCAGTCATCAATGATATATTGTCACTCAGATGATTGCTACATCCTGAGTCAATATAGAACACCCTTTGATCTTCTCCTACTGCTTCATGTGTTGCATTCAAGATGAGAGTCATGTCATCCTTCTAATCTAATGCATAATTATAATAATTGTTGTTGTAGGATTGATATTGAAAGCTTCTTCCACCTCCTCTAGCATATGATGTCCTACCACCTCTTCCTCTGAAGTTACTTCTTTGATTTCTACCTCATCTACCTCTTTGATTGAAACTCTGATTATGACTTCCACCATTTTGATTGTTATACCAACAATCATTTGCCAAATGATTTGTTCTGCCACAAATCCAACAAGCTTTATTATTATCTTTGTTCTTACCTCCTCTTCCTTTACCTCTGAAATTCATCTTTCCTTTTGTGAAATTAGCTTGGCTTGAAGTTCTTTCATCATCAGTTGATTGTTTCCCTTTGCCATTCTTTTTCTTGTCCTTGGAGTATATAGCTTGACTTGCACTCCTATCATTGTCTCCCTTAATGTTCTGGTCAAAAGTTAGCATGTGTCCTAGCAATTGATTAAGATCAGGAGTAAAATGGTCTAATGACAATTCTATGGACAATATGAAAGGCTTCCACTTCTCATCTCCTCTCATACCTGTAAGTATTTGTCTTAGCAACTTATCCTCTTCAATGTCTTCATCAACTGCTCCCAAGCTATCTGCAATATCTTTCATTCTTGCCACATAATCAGAAATTGATTGTGAACTCTTCTTCTTGAAAGTTGTGAACTCTGCCCATAATGAGGACTTCCTTGACTTGGTTGTATTCTGGAAATGCTCTTCCAAAGCATTCCACACATCTATTGCACTTTCTAATCCTCTGATATGAGGTAGAAGAAAATCATTTACAGCCATGTAAATGATGCTCCTAGCTTGAGCATCCTTTCTCATCCAGTTCTTCAAATCTGCAAGCTCTTCCCTAGTTGGAACACTAGGATCTTCAACCTCATGCTTTTCTTCTGCTCCTATGATGAATGCCATCAAATATTTGCTCATGAGGTGTGCCTCCATCCTCATAGACCAAGCTGGATAGTTCTCCCTATCTAGCTTATCAATCTGCAAGCTCTCTCCCATCTTTGATCTTTTGTGTCTACAATTACTAAGATTTATGATGATATAGTGTACCTTTGATATAAAGCTTTAATCCTTCTTGATCCTTTGAACTCGTGTTTTGTACTTCTTCAGGTTGTCTTCAAGAATTTGATCTTGTCCACCTTTAATTAGAAGAAACTTCAATATCTGCAACAGTCGGGACTTCCAATGCTCTTACTTCACTTGTATTGCACCTTCAGCTCTGATACCACTGTTGGAGACCTCTAAATCTTCAAAGGCTTGATCTATACTGATTTAAGAACACCTCTGTCACTCTAGCACAATGGTGAGTACCAACGTGAGGAGCTTCACCTCATAAATGTCAATCTGTGGAGACGTGAGGATCGGTATGACGACCATGAGCAAGTGATGGCACAAGTGCGTGAGTGAAAGCACACAAGCATGCACACACATACACACACACACACAAAGTAAGAGCAAAGAGTGGAACAATGGAAGATCTTTGATTGCAAAAGAGCTCTCTTCCAAAGCTGAAATCTACAACAAGTTAACCTCAAAAATGAGCTCTCCAGCCCATTTTATAGTTTTCTGAGTGGTTTTGGCTCTGTCCAGACCTAGTGTCCGGCCTAGTTAAAAAATAGGTTCCAGGGCTTATTTGAGGGCTCAAATGGAGTCTAAAAATTATGAAAATTGGTAGGATGATAGTTCTAATACTCCTCAAGCTCGAGGACTCCTCAGCTTGAACAAAATGGAGTTACAAAAATGGAAAATGGTATTTACAATGGTTTTTAGTGATAAAAATCACTATTTTTATAGGGATTTCTTCTGAAAATTTGATAGGTGCTTCTTGGAGCTCCCTACTTTCTCCTTTTTCTTATGTGTCCACTTCCTTGATGCACTTCCATGCTTTGTCCTTGACTTGAGCTTCAACACCCCCCCCTCTTGAGTCTGTCGTCCCTGATAGACCCTTGTTGTAGTGGTTTTTCCATGTAGTACGTTGAGAGGTAGTGTCCTCCATGTATCAACAGTAGCGGTCCATCTTGCCAATGTAGCTTGGTCGATTGTCGGGTTCTTCAGTTTGCCACTGCTAGCTCTTGCAGGTTGTAGTCCCTTTGTATGTACGTCTTCCTCGTATTCCAGCTTGATGGTGCATTTGTGAGCTTTCCAAAACTGCTAGCTGCTCAAAGGAGGTGGTCAATGTTGATTTTGAGCAACTCTCGGTGGTGGATTGCTTCCTTGCTCTTGTTGTTGTCACCTTGATGTCGTCTGGTTCTTCCAAAGATGGCTTTCATAATTTTCATGCCAAGTGCATTAGTGCATGGGTTGAACAAAATATGTGCCTTGTGCATGGCCTTGTAATGTGGCCCTATGTATGCGTACTTGGAAAATGCATGGGAAGAAGTATGGTGCAAGAGATTGGATCTTGAGCTAAGTGCTCAAGGGTATGCTGACAAAGAGGCTTCCTAATCTATCATGGTGAGCATGTTGCCGAAGTAGGTTGTGCTTACCATGGTGAAAGGTCAGTCGATTTTTGTCTCTTCGTGTTGTATGCCCATGTTGGAAGGAGTATTTTTGGAAAGCATTTTTGATGAAGAAAACTAGTAAAAAGCCAAAAAACTTGTAAAATATTTATGCAATGATTGTAAAAATAAGGAAGAGTCTTCCTTATGTAGTCAAGGACCTCATGTAATTTTTGTAGAATTTTTAGAAACTCTTAGATAGCATATTTTTAGAAAATTAGAGAAAAAGACCTAATTTCAAGTGTGAAAAGGGACACTTGAAAATGTATATAAGTCAATTTTCTCTATTTTGGAGAGGTTGGTTAGTCATTTGCTCATGCTATCAATAGAGAAGAGAGAGTTTCTGCAAAAATCGTGTTTTCTCCTGTTGAGTGTATTTTCTTTGATGTGAGAGCTTGTTTCTTGCTTAATCTTGGAGATTTGTGAGTTACATTTGTGTATTACTGAGTGAGTTGTATGAAGGAAGAGGTTTACTGATGTAATGAGTGGAAAAGGACAGAAGAAAGTTCCAAAATTGTGAAAATCGTCTGAATGCACAGAATCGCGATTGTCTCGTCTCTGGGATATAGGTGATATTTTTCAATTTTGAGTTCATATTTGTATTCTGCTGATAAAATAGCATGGTTTTGACACAAAGATCATAGAAAATGATGGAGATTTGCTTTAGATATGGTAAACCCTAGATTTTCTCTTCATCTTCAATTTTTCTCAGCAATCCAGCCATTAATCTCTTATTTCCTTGAATCTATTATCTTGAAGGGGCTGTGGTCTTATGGATATTCCTAGGATTGACAAAATAAAGATGATTTGTTGATTCTTTGTTACTTCATGATTGGAGAGGACAACTTGGAGTCCAAAACAAAACATTTTTTGGCGCCGTTGCCGGGGAATATTCCAAGAACTTCTTTGAAGTTGGACCTTTGCTGGATCTTCAGTTGATGATGGTAACCAACACAAGAACAAGGTAAAGCACATCAATTAGGAAAAGTGCACATGAATAGGTAGATATCATTGTTTGTCTTTAGGGAAGAAGAAAGCAATGGATATCTTGTAGAAGTGGAAGTGCTAAAATCTTTGTAAATTGATAGTTGCTCATCATATTGATGAAGTAAAAGTGCAGGTGTGTGGAGGATTTGAGCCAAGAAGCTGAAGATGGAGGTAACTTGAATCTATTCTTGCATTTCTAGATTTCTTTTTGCCCAAGTACTAAACACCATGGGTGATCTTGGGAAGATAACATGGTGATACTAAGGAAAGGACAGTTAAAGTAGCTAGATGTAAGAATGAGGGATTCAGTTGTTGACCAAATCTGAGCATTAATCTTGAGTTGTTCTGCATTTAAAAAAAAAAAAATATGATTGAGTTTATCTTTACAAAAATTGATTGCCTTTCATAACACTTTTTCATTTGAGAAACTTTCTTTTGTACTTTAGTGATAGCTAAGGACATAGAAACTCATAACCAATCAAGAACTATGGGATCATCTGATCTCCAAAACCAGAAACCCTAAGTAAAGTGCTCTCCTTTATTTTTAGGGCAAAAATACCAAACAAATTCATAAAATTCCTCAAAAATAATCAAACAAATTTCTTTTCTTGTTAGGAAGTTGAAGTGAAGTGTGGTGGACAAGGGTGATTGTGAAAAAGTGAAGAAGAGGTCAAAAAAAAAAAAAAAAAAAAAAAAAATCCAGAAAATTAGAAAACACGATTCTCTGCACAGAATCGCGATTTTCTGAAAAAAAAAATTAAAACTGGAACAACATTTCATCCACATGTGAAATGAAGTGTTGTGGACAAGGGTGATTGTGAAAAAGTGAAAAAAAAAAAAAAAAAGAGAAAGAAAAAAGAGAGGTCAAAAAACAAGAAAATTAGAAAACACGATTCTCTGCACAGAATCGCGATTTTCTGAAAAAAAAAATATTGAAACTGGAGCTGCATTTCATCCACATGTTGAATTGAGGTTGATATAGGGTATTGAAGGGAATTAAGAAGAAGAGACTACCCCAATTGGCATAAAGTCAAAAATATGCAAAAAACACGATTTTCTGCACAGAATCGCGATTTCCTGTAGAGGAAAATTGTTGGAAATTTTTTGCATATTTGAGTACATTGAGATAAGAAAGTGTAAAGGAGACCAGTAAGATTGAGTAAGTGAATTGGAACAAGGGAAAGAGTGTGGAAAATTGAAAATCACACAAAATCGCGATTTTTTGAGCACTATATAAACAGAAAATTGAAGAAAAAATTCATTTGAGAGTGAGAGTGAGGGAGAGAGAGAGTGAGCAGAGCTGCCGGAATCGCGATTTTCAGCAAACAGTGGCCTTTGGAACAATTTTTCACCCAAGCAAGAAAGGTAAGAATCCTAACATCATTCTTGAGCACATACTTTTGGTTTTTTGTGAAAAATAACACCAAAAAATAGAAAAAATAAGAGGAGAACAGAATCGCGATTTTCTGATTTCTTGAGTTTTTACTAAGAAATCATTAAATTTTGCTTTAGTTGCTTTATTGCATGTTAAAATTTTCATAAGGCGATTCTATAGGTGAAAAAAAATATAAAAAAAAATCAACATTTTGAAATTTTGTCAAAGACTCGACAAAATCGCGATTCTGAGTTTTAACTCAAAATCGCGATTCTGTGAAAGGTGCCATCAACATCGCGATTCCCAGAACGCGATTTTCATTAAGAAAATCGTGTTTAACAATCTGTGAGCAATCACGATTGTCTGGGAACAAAATCGTGAAAAACACGATCTTGTGAACAAAATCGTGAAGAACACGATCTTGTGAACAAAATCGTGAAAAACACGATCTTGTGAACAAAATCGTGAAAAACACGATTTTCACACAAAATCGTGAAAAACACGATTTTCACACAAAATCGTGAAGAACACGATTTTCAATAGAGAATCGTGAAAATCATAAATTCCACAGAAAATCGTGAAAAAACACGATTTTATTCAAAAAATCGTGAAAATCATAAATTCCAAAGAAAATCGTGGAAAAACACGATTTTATTCAGAAAATCGTGAAAATCATAAATTCCACAGAAAATCGTGGAAAAACACGATTTTATTCAAAAAATCGTGAAAATACATAACCTAAGCAGAAAATTGTGAAAATAGGTGAATGATACTTAGGTCTGGAAATAAAATAAATACACTTTCTAAACAAGACCTAGCAAGGAAGGGAAAAGAGCCAGGAAGTAGTAAAAGATCAGAAAGAAGTCTAGGGCAAGAAAATAACATGGAAAACCTAAATGAAACAAATGAGTCAATAGAAACTGGGGATTTTAGAAACATCCTCAAATACATGTATACAAATAGGTTTGGAGCCTATGTATATCAGGATCGAATGCATAAATTCCTCATTAGATTGAGAAATTTAGAAGTTCCTTTGAATATAACCCCAGTAGCACAATTCAAGGATGGAAGATATGAAGATAGGCAAGGATGTATATACATCCTCTCTCAAGACCCAGAAAATTCAAATGACCTAGGGCAATGTGCTAATAAGGGACCTTGGGAGCATAACATAGAACAAACAAATTTGCCCAGGCCAAATGAAAACCACACTAGCAATGAACAACAACATGGGAGGAGGACACATAATTCCCCAAATCCCTTTGACAAGGAACCAGATGGATACAATGACTTCCCACTTAGAAGAAGACCTCATTGGCAGCCTCAGGGTAGAATGCTTAGACCATACCAAGTAGCCAAATGCATGAAGAACCAATATGAAGGGTATTCAGATCCTCATGCTCATGCAGCAGAATTTAGACAACTAATTAGAGCTGAGGAAGTAGAGGATTACAAGGTGCAATTTGAGGCATTTGGACTAACCCTAACAGGACCAGCCTTATCTTGGTTCATTCCCCTCAGAAAGGAAATGTATCTGGACATTGAATCTTTTTTAGAAGCTTTCATTGGAGAATTTTCTAAAACTGGGATAAAACATAGTACAGCCACATTAATACATAGTTTCAAACAAAAAAAGGAGGAAAATGTTAGAGAAGCAGCCAGAAGGTTTAAGCAATACATTGATAGATGCCCAAGAGAGGAAGTACCTTCCATGGCAAAACAAGTATCCCTATTCATTGAAGGTTTGAGAAGTGCTCAACTAAGAACCCTAGTGTACTATAGGAGATGTCCTGACTTAGCAGCCTGTGTGAAGGAGGCAATAGACTTGGAGGACAACAGAGGTCAAGATCTGTTGGCATTTGATCAACCTAGACCATATGAAGACAAAATTCCTCCAGCAGAAGAATTGGCTCAGGCCATTGCTAAAGCCCTAGCGGTAAACACTAAAGCTAATCTGATTAACTCTAGGATAAACACAAACAAAAAATGTTACATTTGTGGAGAAAATCATCTGGCACAACAATGCCTATATCAGAAGCCTCCACACTTGCAAGATAGGAAGACACTCAAATACTGCACACTAGAGAGAAAATGGACAAACCATACCAGGGAGGAATGCTTCTATAACAAACAACCCGTTAAGGAAAGAGACTACATGGCTCAGAGGGAATCAGGTTATATTGAGCAACCAAGACCAGTGTTGGGACAACAGCCTCCTATTCCAACTAATGTGGTACCAGTCAAATATACACCCATAGAGGAAGGAAATTCAAGATTCAGATCACCCTATAAGGAAGAGTATCAATGGAGTGAGGGACATCAGGAAGAATGGGAAGATTATGAAATAAGAGAACCTGAGCTTAGAGCCCTAGATTTGGGAAATGGAAAAATTGAAATGGACACAGCAACATTCATGTACATTACCAACAACTACATGTCCAATCAAAAACCTCAATTCAAAGGGGGACCAAAGATAACATGTTATAGGTGTGGGGGAGAGCATTTCATCAGAAACTGTCCACAACCTCCAACATTCAGGATAGAGGGAGCATACTGCGAGGATTGTGGCAGAGAACACTTGATCAAAGATTGCCCAAAAAATCCCCAAAAACAACAGAACACACCCAATAACATACCACTAAAAACAGTCAATATTATGGAACAGGAGGAATTGAGTAACAATGATCAAGTTGGAATCAATGTTATAACAAGGGCACAAGCTAAGCAACAGGAAACAAATAAGGAACAAAGTGAAGGTTCAGCCTCAAAGGTGAAAATGAATAAACAAAAAGGAAAATGGGAAAAGAAAAAAAGAATAGGCAAAAACTTGGAAGAAAATAATAAGGAACAATCAAAAAGTACTCCTCCCCAAAACACTCAAAATCAGTCTGAAATAGCACACTCTCAGAGTCTAGAAACCCTAATCAAAGCATATAAGGGAAGAATCCAAGAAGGACCAAGTCCTGCAGATCATGCAGTGGCTTATCCTATACCAGAGTTAGAACAAGAAAGAATGCTAAAGTGCAAACAAATTATCCAGGAAGCACAACTCAGATTAGGGGAAGAAGACAGTTCTCAGAGAACCATTGAACAAATTGAGGAAACAAGAACATGGAAAAGTGTTAACAAAGAGGAAAATTCACAATTAACATTCCAAATGATCATAAATGAACAATGTAGCATTACATGTCATACAACATGGGAAAACTTGTTAAAACAAAATCCTCACCTACAAAACAAAATGAATAAAAGGGAAACAATACCTGGAAACCTTCATTCACCAACACAAGAATTAGAGGAATTATGGTATATTCCTATTGATAAAATAGGAGGATATTGTGAAGGAGAAGAAGGGAATTCAACCCTAAAATTACAATATAAAAAAAATTCAGCTAAAGCCATTTTGGATAGTGGATCAGGAGTGGCCATAATGACTAAACAAACTTGGGAGAAATGGGGAAGAAATGAATTACTACCCACTAAGATGAGGTTACAACTTGCAGATGGGCATATAGAAAAACCCCTAGGAATTTGGGAGAAAGTGATTGTGGACATATGCGGGATAGAAATAGAGCATACCTTTGCCATAGTAGAATTTCCACAATCCACTTCATATGAAATTATCCTAGGAAGACCTTTTATGAGACAAATGCAAATTGTACAAGATTGGGGTAATGATTGTTTATATCTCCAAAGCAAAGGAAGAATAACAAGAGTGAACTTGAGAAATGGGCACTACTGTGATGTATCTCCTCAAGAATGGTATAAAATACATCAAAATCAAGAAGAAAGTGAGGAATCAGACATGGAGGATCAGGAAGAGAGTGAATCAACAATATGGAAGTGCAACATGATAAGAAATCTCATCAATAGAAAGAGAAGATTGAAAAGAGAGGAATGTGTGGAAGAAAGAAAAGTACAAGGATGAAAGCTATGTGCCACAACAATTTAAAGATGAAGAGTTTGAGCCTTATGGGTGGAATCAAATCTTGGCTACTATGGATCTGGCCAGTGAAGAGTATGTAGGAGTGAAATTCCAAAATGAAGAAGGCTTTGATGTTTTCCACATTAGCATACACATGATAAGTGTACCAAAAACAGAAGAGGAGCAAAATAAAGAAATAATATTACAAAAAGGAAAAACACAGTATTTGGAAACAGTAAAAGCCGAGGATGCAATCAAGGACAAAATCTCAAGCAAATACAAGGAACATAAACACAAGGAAATAGAAAGAGATCAGACAAAGGAGAAGAAAGAGAAAGAGATCAATAAGGATCAATATTTTGATGTACCAGCAAACTTTAAAACTTATGAGGTAGAAGACAGACTACTCCTGAAAATGAAACCAAAAAGAGAGAAGAAAAAAGGAGAAGCTTATGACAATGAAGAACAAACAAAAAAGATTGTGATTACTCAGGAAGAAGGAGAAGAGAGACAGATAGTGATAGCTGATGATATGACCACACAAGAAGAAGAAGCCTTAAGGAGCCTGGCAAAGAACTATAGGGATGTATTTGCTTACAGTTATAAAGATTTAAGAGGTATTGATCCAAAAATATGTGAGCATAAGATTCCTATGACACCTAATGCAAAACCAAGCAAACAGAGACACTACACATTTAATGATAAATACTCTGCCAAAATAAAGGAAGAAATTGACAAGTTGTTGGCGGCTAATTTCATTTATGAAATAGAGTACACTGAATGGATATCACCTATAGTTGTGGTGCCAAAGAAGAATGGAAAACTTAGGGTTTGTATCAACTTGAAAAAAGTGAATGCAGCAACTATAAGGGATAGTTATCCACTGCCAATAACAGATCATCTTCTTGAAAGAGTTGCAGGAAAGGAGGTTTACAGTTTCCTAGATGGTTTCTCAGGCTACAATCAAGTGCCAATAGCCTTAGAGGATCAACACAAGACTGCCTTTTCTACAGAATGGGGGGTTTATGCCTTTAGGGTTATGCCCTTTGGACTAACCAATGCTCCAGCAACCTTTCAAAGATTGATGTGTCATATTTTCAAAGAATTCCTGAGAAATGTAATGGAAATCTATGTGGATGATCTGTGCACTTTTTCTTTAAAAAGACAAGATCATTTACAAGATTTAGAAAAAATATTCAGGAAATGCAGGACATATAGAGTATGCTTAAATCCTGAAAAGTGTGTATTCTTTGTGAGACAAGGTAGAATGTTAGGTCACATAGTTTCAAAAAATGGAATTTCTACAGATGAGAAGAAGATAAAAGCAATAATAGAACTTCCAAGACCTACAAATGTGAAGGAACTCCAAACTTTTATGGGACATTGTGGGTACTATAGAAAATTTGTACACAAATTTGCTGATATAGCTAAACCCTTATATGCCTTAATCACAAAGTTTGGATGGACTGAAGAATGTGACCAAGCCTTTGAAACATTAAAAACTTGTTTGGTGACAGCACCAATTTTAAAAACACCTCAGTGGGATAAAATTTTTCATGTACATGTCGATGCTTCAAATTATGCTCTGGGATGTGTGTTAGCACAACCTATAGAAGGAAGCAAATTAGATTTCCCAGTAGCATATGCAAGTAGACAATTAAACATTGCAGAAAAAAATTACACAACCACTGAGAGAGAAGGATTGGGAATGATATTTGCTGTCAAAAAGTACAGACATTATCTATTGGCCAACAGGTTTAAATTCTTTGTGGATCATCAAGCTCTACTCTATTTAGTAAATAAACCATGTCATACAGGAAGAATAGTAAGATGGTTTCTTTTACTAATGGAATTTGAATTTGAGGTGGTGGTTAGACAAGGGAAAACACACTTGAGAGCAGATCATTTGTCAAGAATCCAGTCAAAAGAACCTAGTTCACCTTTAGATGATGATTTGCCAGATACATACTTATTCAAGGTGGAAAGTGTTCCTGAATGGTCTATGTCATTAATTCCTTTACTAACCATGGGACCTTGTAGCACATTAGGGAATAACACACGTCTGGTGTTACAAAGCAGAAATTTCATGTTGTTAGCTGGACATTTGTATCACCTTAGTCAGTCCGGCATACTGGAATTTTGTACTCCAGAAGAGGAGCAATATGAATATGTAAGAAGAGCTCATTACTGGAACCCATGTACTCATGCTTCCAAGATAGTCACTTTAAGCAACCTTAATAGGATGGGAGTACATTGGCCAAACAAGATTCAAGATGTGGAGAAATATGTTGATAATTGTAAAAAATGTCAAACATTGGAGGAATCAGATTTGATAACTTTATATTGGTTTCAAAAAAACCCTGAATGGAGTGAACATATTGTAGAGGAATTGAAGAGAAAGAGGAAAGGGAAACAGGTAATAGTTGGTGCTGACTCAAGAAACTTACAAGTGATCTCGGAAGAATATCAACTCATAGGTGAACAACTATATAAGAGAGGAATGGATGGATATCTGAGAATTTGTGTTCCTGAAGGAAAGTATTTAGAAATGTTGGAGATGGCACACTCAGGAGTGGCAGGAGGACATTTTTCAAGTGATAGAACAGCCAAGCTCATATTGTACTCTGGCTTTTGGTGGCCAACCCTATTTGCTGATGCAAGGATTTATGTAAATAGATGTGATGTCTGTCAAAGGGTGACCCAACCAAACAAAAGAGATAATATGCCATTAATTCCTTTAATTTCAGCCAGAGCTTTTAGCAAATGGGGATTGGATTTTATTGGACCGATACATCCTCCAGCCAGACAAACCCATGCAGAATACATAATAGTAGCTACAGATTATTTGACAAAATGGGCTGAGGCCAAAGCTACTAAAAGAAATGATGCTCACACTACTGCCAGATTTTTGTATGAAAACATTATCACTAGATTTGGACTACCAATTGAACTGGTAAGTGATAGGGGAACTCATTTTTTAAATCAGATCATAGAAAACATGACCAATCACTTTTTGATCAGTCACAAAAAATCAGCCCCATATCACCCACAAGCTAATGGCTTAGCAGAAAGTACTAATAAAGTACTTTGTGCAGTATTGTCCAAACTAGTCAACACAAATAGAAATGACTGGGATTCTCAACTTAATCATGTTCTCTGGGCTTACAGAGTGGCATACAAAACTGCAATAGGAACTACCCCATTTAATTTAGTATATGGCCAAAATGCAGTTTTACCCATGGAATTTCTTATTCCAACATTAAAAGTGGGCAATCAATATAATTGGACAGGACATGAATTATCCGAGAGAGTCATAGATTTGGAAAAACTGGGAGCTTCTAGACTCCAAGCAGTGATGAGTATATACGCAGACAAGAAAAGACAGAAAGCTTATCATGATGTTCACATTAAAAACAAAGATCTACAAGAAGGAGACATGGTCTTGGCTTACACAGTTAAGGAACATCAGAGAAAATTTCAGAAAATAGGTCATGGGCCATACATTATACATCAGATAAGTAAAAGTGGAGCCATTCAGTTAGCTAATATTGATGGAGAAATCATGCCAAATTTCATAAGTGGATGCAGAGTTAAGAGGTATGATTGTCCATTAACTCCTGATGAATGGAGAAGACTGCAAAAGGCCCAAAATAGAAAAAAAGAAGAAAAGAACATCAGAAAAGAGGCTCAACAAGAAGCCAAGGAGAGAATAAGGAAATTGAAAGAAGTGTGCTTATGTGAAAACACTCTAAAACAAAAAGAACATTTGCCTGTGATCATTTTAATTTTCAAAATTAAAATATTAGGGTGTTAGTAGATTCAGGAGCTCAAGTGAATCTGATTAGCTCAGCTCTGGTAAACAAATTTAACTTAAAGAGGGCTGAAAGCAGAATTTTGATCAAAACCCTAGAAGGAAAAATAATTCAGAGCATATCTTCACTTTCTGTTAAAGTTAAATTTAATAATGAATATATGGAAATAGATTGTGACGAGTGGCCAGACCAATTCATGACTGAAAAGTTGATTTTGGGACAACCTTGGCTCAAACAAGGTAAAGTTGTTTTGAACTTTGAGAAAATGAAGCTTAATTTGACCATAAATGACAAAAAGTTTTTAATGTTTTTTCTGAGTAATGAAGAACAGGAGGTTGTTCTAGATGTTCTTGACCCAGATATGGAAGGGTTTACTTTCTCAATGAAGGACAGGAACATATTACCAATACCAAGTGCTCAAGCTTCATACAATCAAACCACACAAGACATCTTGGGAGTAAAAACAACTGGTGAGACAAAAATAAGAAGACAGTTATGGACGCATCAACAAAACAGAACTACAAATACATGGAGAAAGGGTACGCACAGATGGTATCCACCAAAATAGGAAGCGGGAATAAAATGGGTATGGAAACCAAAAGAGGCTACAAGAAGTTTGACTATGAAACATGGATACTTGTATGATACAAAGACAGTGAGAGTGAAACATTGTTGGATAAAAAAATCAGAATTGAGTCAATGGAAGAGAGATCATCTACACTTAACCTATTTTCAGATCTATGGAACAAAATACTATTTAAAAAAAGAAGAGAGAAAAGGAGGGAGAATGAATGACAAAAGCAACATGTTCTTCTAAATTCTTTTTCCTTAAAAGGGAATTAGGAGGGGAAGGAAAGCAGAAAAAATGTCATTATTATTATTAAAATTAAAAAAAAAAAAAAGAAGGAAGAAGAGAAGAAAAAGAAAAATGTATTTCAATTTCTATCTAAAATTAAAAGCACAAAAGCAAGATATAGGGAGGGAGAAAATAACTTATTATGGAAAATCTATATTATTTTGTTCAAAATTTTGTGACTATTTTTTATTTTTTTTTAATTTTTAATTTTATTTTATTTTTTGAAGTCTTTACATTAATCATCCTTTCCATCATCTTCTTTCTATTTAAGAATTGTTTTCTTTTTTGAGTAAGGAATTGACAATTGGAGAGAGCACATTAGATATCTTGCTACACCTGTATTGCTCACTTAAAAGTTGAGTCCTTTGGGAAAAGAAAAAATTATTTGGAACTTGTCTCTTTCATTTGTTTATATCAGTGACATACCGGAATGAGACTGTATTTTTCTTGTGAATTCTTGTGACTCATGTGGGTGGAGTGTTTTTTCTTTTCTTTTATATATAAACACAGGATGGTGAATACAAAAGAATTGACCATTCATGACTTCAAAGCTGACTCAGTAACCTTGTCAAGAGGACATTGGTTCTTGGACAGTGAGACCACAGTGGAGCAGGTGGACCTGGAATCAGATGAAGATACAGAAATTCCAGAAGCAGGAAAAGCAGTAAAAGAACTGAAGGAAATTCTGGGAGTAATAGGTCAGCACATCTTCACAGTAGTAATGGGAGGTTATAAATACACCATGTTGTGCCAGGAATTTTATAGGTTTCAAAAAACTACTGTCAACGTAAAAAGATGGAAAGCTGTGGGATTGCATAAACTATTGGAGGAACCAATCTTCTTCATTGACTTTGAAAGGGTAGCACAGGCAATGAGCAGTTTGGAGGAAGTTGGAACAAAGAATGATGCTTATTTCAGGTGCAAAGTGAAGAACAAAGATGATCAGGAGGTGCGTATTACCATTAAGGCAGAACATATTAGAGCTGCTTTACAATTTTTTCCAATGGGCACCAAACTGGATCAAAGCTTTGTAAAAAAGAATAAGGATACTTATACAGGATATGGAAAGTTCACGGATTTTAAAGGAAAAGAGAATGAAGAATATGCAATCAGAATGTTTTTGCAATATTTTTGTTTTCCCAAGCTGCCTAGATACACCAAGCCTCACAAATCAGTAACTCTATTGATGTTCAACAATAAAGACAAAACCAAACCATTTGGAGTTATGGATGTCTCACCATACATCCATGAACAGTTAAAGGAAGCAGCCAAACATTGGGAACAGAAGAAATCTATGAATGGAGCCCAGTTTTTGACAAGAATTATTTATCACATCTTGGGTATGGAAGAACAATTGAAATTAGCTCCAGAAGCACAATACTTTAGAAATTTGATGTCAGGAGTAAAAAGTCCTCCCAAAAGGATGCAGGCTAAAGACACAGTGGGACAAACCAGTATGAGGGGAGCTAGGATGAAGAGGAAGATAATCTCTGAAGAAGTGGTTCCAATTAAAAAGAGAAAGATGGATCCCAGGAGGGTGGAATTGGAGCAGACTGAAGCAACAAAAGAAGAATATGTAGCAGCTCAGAAGGAGGTACAATCTTCTAATGAACCTCATCCTCCACAGACAAGTAAAGAACAGCTCTATACTTATCTTACCCAAGGAAACAACAAAAGAGCTATGTATGAGGCACAGTATCAAAAAATGTTGGAAGATTACTCATGCAAAGCAACAGACTGGATTCAAGAAGAAGTGGAGCATTATGAAACATTACATGATGAAATGATGGCAGCTGATACAGAAGAGGTGTTTGTAAAAAAGGAAGTGGAGTTGCTAGCCTATTTTAAGGAATTACAAGGACCTCCAGAAACCAGAACCACTGTTGTGGTAAAGAAGAAGGTGCCAAGGAAACCTGTTCAAAAGAAGAAATTGGTTAAGAAGGGGAAAGAAAAGGTAATAGATGAAACTGCAACAGTAAAGGGCACAGAAGAAGTGATCAGGAAAGAAACACAGAAGCCTGTCATAATGGAAGAAGTATCAAAGCCTACAGAGCCTGAAATAGGGGGGCCTTCACATTTTTCATCTGATTCAGATAGTGACATTGAAAGCTTCTTGTTAAAAAGTCTGAATCTTTCAATACCAAATACTCCTAATGTGGGGACACAGGCCATAGAAAAACTGAAGACACCTGAGGATTCAAGCAAGAAGTCTCAAGAAAAGAAGACACAGGAGGAAAGAGTTCAACATATGAGCTCAGAAGATGAAAGAAGGCTATCTAAAGGAAAGGCAGTAATGACAGGAGAGGAAGGTCAAGCAAGAGAAGAAGTCAGTGAAAGTTGGGTACATACAGGAATAAAACCCATTTGGACAAAACCTTCACACTTCAAATTGGATGAAAAACTAGAGGAGTTGGCAAAGGAGATACAAAAGGGTAAGTCAATTAAAGAGCAGAAGAATCAAGAAATAGAGAAGATAGAAATGGGAGCGAGTGCTTCAAAGGTTACAGGGAAAGCAATGGAGGAAGGGATCATTCAAAGTATAAAAGAGGTGTTACATGATATAAAAAGTAGTGAGGAATTTACATCTAAGGATGATCAAGAACAAAAGGAAGAAACAGACCTCATGGACATTGATGAACAGGAACAAGGATATACAGATAAGGAAAGAAATGAACAAGTTGTTGGTATATCTGAAATTGAATCAGTTTTTGTTCAGGAAAAACAAGGACAGGAAGAGGAACTCAGGAAAGTTCAAATGGGTTTGGTTGGAAAAGACTCAAACAGAAGTCAGGGAACTCTAATACAGGAACAGGAGATACAAACCAAGGGAGACCAACTCTTGACAGAAAAGCAAAAAATATTGGAAGAAAAGAAGTCACTAGAGGAGAAGAGGACTTCAGATTTTTTAGAGCAGAAGATTGCAAATGTCAAAATAGTAGAGTTTAAAGAAGATGTTACCAATCAGGAGACAAAGAATGATGATCATAGTTATGAAGAACAAGGCATTCAGGATATAGATGATGAAATAGCAGCAGAAGGAGACGATGTGGGTAAAGAAAACAAGCAAATTGAAGTTAGACAGGCAGGATTAGAAGTAGGGCTGGACAGAATACCCAAAAATATAAGAGCAGCTTGTCAAATAATCATGAGCAACATTGAACAGTTCAGACCATCTAGCAGAAATATGATCATATCAGGAATGGTGGCTGAATCAGAATTTGAAAAAGGTAGTTTAATTATCAAAGAGCACAAGAAGGAAAAAGAGCAGATGTCAGAACAATTGAGGATGATGAAGGAAAAGAATGAAGAATATATCAATAGAATTATTACCTTGGAAGAAGCTGAGGTTCAGAAGCAGAATAGAATTCAATATTTGGAGGAAAAGAGTGTAAAGTTATCAGAGCAAAATGTCAAATTGGAAAGGGAATTAAAAGTCATAGGAGGAAAGTACAGAACCTTGCAAACATCATATCAGATTCTGACCAAAGCACATGAGGAGATTAATAGAGTGTTGTTAGAAGAAGGTCAACAAGAAGATGGAGGTAAACATGCTCAATTGACAGAGGAAGAAAAAGAAGAGTTGCATAAAGAAATTCAAAGACTTCAACTAGAATTAAAAGAAGCCAAAGAAATGGAGAAACAAGCAAATACTCATGCTGCCACATCTATGAGAGGGTATCATCAGTTACATCTGGAGGTGGAAAAGGAAAGAAGTGAATGGCAGATAAAAATGGAGAAAGAAAGAGATGAGTGGAGGAAGGAAAAGGAGTTATGGGTAGCTCAGAATCAAAGTTCAATGATGACTATAGAGGAACTACAGAAACAGCTGGAGAAGCCAAAAGTCCAAGAAGGAATTCAGGATCAAGTACAGGCAGAAGACACAGAAAGAGGGGAATATGAAACAGGGGATTTTAATAAAGAACAAGATTACAATGAATCAGCATCCAAAGAACCAGAGAAAGAGTACTCTGAAGAACATGTCCAGAAGTTATTGACTAATAGAGAGTCAAGAATGGAGTTTATCAGAAAAATGCATAATGAGTATGAAGATCAAATAGTTACCTTCGCTCTGAATAAAGGCGTTAATCCAGATCAGCATCATTGGGCAGCAGACGGATTAGGGATACCATTTTGCATGATCTTGGAAAGTATAAAGAATTATCAGTTGGCCAGAGTGGGGTTATCTTCAAACAAATATCTTGAGTATGAAGAAGATATTAATGTCACTAAGGAGTTATTTGAAAGAGCAAATCCCAAATGGAGGAATAAATGGTTGGATGCCAATAAGGAATGTAGGAAAATTTGGAAAGTGGCACCTCTACATTTAAAGATAAATCCAGCTTATTGCCCAGTTGCCAGAAGAAGAGAGTGGACTGTTTTTTGGGAGAGAAGAAAAGAAGGTCAGATATCGGCCAAATGGTTGAACTTCCCAAAGATAGCAGGTCCAAAGGCAGGAACTTGGCCTACAAAAAGTTATATGGTGAACACTACAGAGTCAGTTATAGCTATGTATAAAGATGTTAATGATCCTGCCTGTATTCTACTTATCAGAATAATGAGATTACTTTTGGCCTATATAGAAACATACACTAACACAGATATCAGAACATTAAACTATATTGGTTTCAATTCTCCCACAGATGCTTTACTATTTGATTTGAGCGAGACTCCTGATAGAATCTGTTTAATGGCATATTACAGCAGAGTGATATTTTTGGGCAGTCATTACTTACAGATTTTTGAGGATGCTTTTGATTATGGATTTTTTGAGAGGGAGTCAGAAATCTTTGGAAACCTATCAGTCGTCACCAAGTCCAGACTCACAGCCTATGAAGCCGCTTACACAGAATACTTGAAGAAGGATGTCATAGATAAGCCTGAAGCTGCAGTACAATGGAGGAAAGCCTTGTTTGAAATGGTCAATAACTTGAATGTCACAGAAAGGAAGAGCCATGATTTGGTGTCACAAGTGTACCAAAGGAAGAAGAAATAAAGTTGAGCTCACATAACGAAGTCTTTTGTCAGGAGCCAAAAGCTCTAGGAGGGGAAGAATGTTGGAAGGAGTATTTTTGGAAAGCATTTTTGATGAAGAAAACTAGTAAAAAGCCAAAAAACTTGTAAAATATTTATGCAATGATTGTAAAAATAAGGAAGAGTCTTCCTTATGTAGTCAAGGACCTCATGTAATTTTTGTAGAATTTTTAGAAACTCTTAGATAGCATATTTTTAGAAAATTAGAGAAAAAGACCTAATTTCAAGTGTGAAAAGGAGTCTTCCTTATGTAGTCAAGGACCTCATGTAATTTTTGTAGAATTTTTAGAAACTCTTAGATAGCATATTTTTAGAAAATTAGAGAAAAAGACCTAATTTCAAGTGTGAAAAGGGACACTTGAAAATGTATATAAGTCAATTTTCTCTATTTTGGAGAGGTTGGTTAGTCATTTGCTCATGCTATCAATAGAGAAGAGAGAGTTTCTGCAAAAATCGTGTTTTCTCCTGTTGAGTGTATTTTCTTTGATGTGAGAGCTTGTTTCTTGCTTAATCTTGGAGATTTGTGAGTTACATTTGTGTATTACTGAGTGAGTTGTATGAAGGAAGAGGTTTACTGATGTAATGAGTGGAAAAGGACAGAAGAAAGTTCCAAAATTGTGAAAATCGTCTGAATGCACAGAATCGCGATTGTCTCGTCTCTGGGATACAGGTGATATTTTTCAATTTTGAGTTCATATTTGTATTCTGCTGATAAAATAGCATGGTTTTGACACAAAGATCATAGAAAATGATGGAGATTTGCTTTAGATATGGTAAACCCTAGATTTTCTCTTCATCTTCAATTTTTCTCAGCAATCCAGCCATTAATCTCTTATTTCCTTGAATCTATTATCTTGAAGGGGCTGTGGTCTTATGGATATTCCTAGGATTGACAAAATAAAGATGATTTGTTGATTCTTTGTTACTTCATGATTGGAGAGGACAACTTGGAGTCCAAAACAAAACAGCCCATCACGGTGATTGACGATTGGCTTGTCTTTTTGGTTGATGAACATCCTTGCTGATGGTTCACCGATGAGTGTTGTCGAGCGCATGGACCTGTTCTCTCTCTTTTTTCTTTTGGAACAATTACAAAACAAGAAGAAGGTGGTTAGGATCAATAAAATATATTACATGTGTCAAGTGTGTCTCATATGCTTGGGATTTCTCAATTGTGTCTATGCACGGCCGTGTAATGTGGCCCTATATTGATGCATACTTTGGAAGTGCATGATCTGAATGGTGCAAAAGACAAGGTTATGCCAAAGGCACATGGTTGTTGCTCGTCGAGGCTTCTGATGTTACTTGCAGACTTGATGCAATATTTGTTTGGAGGTGGCCAGTGGACCTTGAAATGATGTGATCATTAGATCAGGAGATGACAACTGACCATTCCTCCCTTTAGGGGTCCATTTTAGAATAGTAGTTGGCCTTATAGAGATCACCTCTGGCCTTTTCCTCTTTGGATGGTTGGCAAAACTTGGTGTCCAATGAGGGTGGGTCTTCAGTTCTATGGAAGTTACTTGTACTTTGGGCTTCCAAACCCATATCCTTGATGATTGTCTTCTTCCTTTTGCCAAAGGGTTGAGTTATCTTCTTTTGGTCTTTGTGATCTGTTCTTACCCCTTTCTCTCCTTAGCTTCTTTGTCGAGACCTTTTGCATGGTGGGGAGCATAGGTTGTTGTGTATGCAAGAGCTGCTTGGGTACCCACATCTGTAATCGCCCTCGTTGAGCTACAGCTAATTTCTTAGGCACCCACAGTTGTCAGAGATCTTTTGGTTGAGATGGTCCTGGTTGCTTGTTTCTTGTCTTTGCATGGCTGCCTTGCCCAAGTGGAAATTGTGTTGGCAAGGTTGGTGGTTGCTCTCCTTTTCGTACCCAGAGCTGTTTCATGCCCCGAACTACTCTCTTCTTGAAATCTCTTTGTTTATTTGATATATCAGTTGTCATGTATTGTCTCGCTTTCCTTTTTGGTTGAGATGTTGTGACGGCTTGAGTTGTTGCGTAAGAGGAGGAGGTGGTTTGTCTTTGAGTTTGTTTTTCCATGGTTGAGTTCTTCTGGAACATAGAGCTTTTGACACATACAACATCCTTTTTGCTAAGATTACTCCTAGAAGAACTAAGAGAGTGTGTGGTGCCATGATCTGTGAGCATGTAGTTGTCTAATTCTAATGTAATACATTGTTCATGTACCCACACTTGAAGAAGTTGACTTCTTAGATTCAAGTTGACTGCATGGTCGTAAATCCAATCTTGACCTAAGACCAATGGCTCTGTGAGGTCCTCATCATGACACACTAGCATTTTGACTTTCATTGGAACATCTTGAAGGTAGATGGGAAGTTCCACCTCGCCCAAACAAGGGGTTTCTACACCTCCCAATCCTATGAGATATGCTTCTATGGGCTTGATTTCCGATTGCAGGCCTTGGCAGTATGAAAGTCTCACAGCACTAGTTGCTTCACCTGAGTCAACCAATGCCCGCACAGTCTTTACACTCTTTCCTTGTCCTACCTCTATGGTCACAAAGGGTCGTCGGTCGATTATGTGAGAAGTAATTATGCCCGATTTTTGGCACATGTCCATGTGATATTTTGGGGCTTTCGTGTTGACATCTAGGCCTAATCACCTTAATTTATTTCACCTAATGTGCTCTCTAGCTTCTGCCTGTGCTTCTTCTCTGACCCTCAACTCTTCCTCTTTCCGCTTCTTAGCTGTGTTGAGTCTCGTTAGCATATCCTCTGTAAGAGGTTCTTGATATAGCTTAACTCGACAACCACTTATATAGTTCGGCAAGATATCACCTTCTAAGGTGGCCAATTGAATTGCACCACTAGTGGAGATTCTATTAATGATCATAGGTCCATACCCTCATTTCTCCAATTTTCGGGCATGTTGCTTTCGCATATAAACCAGCACTAGGTCTCCCTCTTTCAATCCTTTATCTTTGATATGTGCATCAAAGTATGCCTTTTGTCTTTTCTTTGTAGCATAGATGCCTGCTGTCGCTTGTAGCCTCATCTCACCTAAGTGTTCTAGGTCAAAGATCCTAGAGGACAACTCATGTCCATTCCACTCATGCTCTTGTGCTACTTTTAGGGATGGGATTAGGAAGTCCAATGGTAGCACAACATTTTGTCTGAAGAACATCTGAAATGGGGTGGCATTGAGTACCGTTTTGTAGGCAACTCGATAAGCCCAAACAGCATGATGAAGTTGTTTATCCCAATCAAAGCGTTTATTATTTAGCAGTTTTGTCAATATATTGCATAGGATCTTATTTGTGCTCTCAGCTTGTCCGTTGGCTTGTGGATGATAGGGAGCAGACTTCTTATGTATTACCATGAATTCTTGGAGAAGGTTTTCAATGACTTCGTTCAAGAAGTGTGTGCCTCTATCACTAACCAACTCTATTGGTAGCCCATATATGGTAAACACGTTTTCGAATAAGAACTTAGTTGTTGTTTGAGCATCATTCTTTGTTGTGGCTTTTACTTCCACCCACTTTGTGAGGTAATCTATGGCCACAATGATGTACTCTGCATGGGAGTTTTAGGCTGGGGGGTTAATAGGACCTACAAAGTCTATACCCCACTTCGAGAATGCATGTCCTCCCATCATTGGCCTCAAAGGCATCTCATCTTTTCTAACTGGGTATTGGGCACGTTGGCATGTGTCACATTTCTTCACATAGGTATGTGCTTCCAAAGTCTTGAAAATAATATGGTCTTGATTACTCTGTCAGGCCCAAAATGTCCACCTGCAACACCACTATGAGCAATTTCTAAGACTTTCAAGTAGTCTGATTCATGAACGCACAGTCTTAGATAACCATCTTTTCCTCTTCGATATAGGTTGTCTCCTACTAATGAGTAGTCTTGAGCCTCTTGTTCCAAACTTCGTTTCCTTGGTAGACTAGCTTCCTTGGGTAATGTTCTCGATCTCATGAATTCTACCAATGGAGCACTCCAATCTAGAATTAATGACACGTGATAAAGGGTAGCATGCTCCATTGGGGGTCTCGTTTGACACACTGGTCAATTCTTAATCCACTCATTTATTTCTTTGTCCATACTAGGCCAATACACTCCTAAATGTTTTAGATTTTGCAATGTTTGTTGTTTAGAGTAGTGATTTCCTAGCATTCCTTCATGGGCTTGTTGCAACCAACTGCTATGTTCATCGTCCTCAACACAACAAGCTAGTACACCCTCCGTATATTGTTTGTACATGCTTCCAGCCAATATTTGATATTTTTGTGATTTTACAATTTCTTATTTGTTTTTTTTTATATTCTTATTTGCAGGCCCAAAGGTTAAGACAAGTACTAGCTTATTTGCCCATTTAGGAACAACTTCTAAATTGAACAGATAAGCATCGGGCAATTCGTCAGACACTCCTTGCGGTGACTCTCTTGAAGTGATGCGAGAAAGATGATTTGCCCTGAGATGGGTTCTACCTTTCCTAACAACAACTTCAAAGTCGTACTCCATTAGTAAGAGGAACCATCTTACTAAACGTCCCGTATTGCAAGGTTTATTGAAAAGATATAATAGAGCTTGATGATCAGTGAAAAACTTGAACTTGTTGGCTAATAAGTAGTGTCTAAACTTTTTCACAACATATACCATGCCTAAGCCTTCTCTCTCGGTTGTTGTGTAGTTTTGTTCAGCTGCATTTAATTGCCTACTAGCATATGTTATCGACAAATCTAGGTTTCCTTCACCTGTGGGTTGTGCTAGCACACATCCTATAGCATGATTGGATGCATCCACATGGACATGGAATGGCTTACTCCAATCAGGAGTGGTCAGTATTGGTGCTGAGCAGAAACGTCTTTTTAGCTCATTAAAGGACTTTTCACATTCATCGTTCCACTCAAAATTTGTCAACAATCCATAAAGAGGTTTAGCAATGATGACATACATGTGGATAAACCTGCGGTAATATCCACAATGGCCCATAAAGGCTTGTACCTCTTTAATGTTCCTTGGCCTTGGAAACTCTGCTATGGCTCTTATCTTGTCCTCATCTGTAGATATTCCGTTCTTAGAAACAATGTGACCTAAGATTTTACCTTGTCGTACCATGAACACACACTTTTTTGGGTTCAGACACACTCGATATTCTCTGCACTTGTTGAAAATTTGTCTGAGCTCAGGAATGTGGTATCATCTCTGTTGGGAATGCGCACATAAATCATCCACATATACTTCTAAGCTCTTCCGCCTTTGGAACGTTGCAGGTGCATTAGTGAGACCAAATGTCATCACACGAAATGCAAAGATTCCCCATTCTGTGGCAAAAGTTGTTTTGTGTTGATCTTTTGGGGCAATGGCTACTTGGTTGTAACCTGAAAACCCATCAAGGAAGCTATAAATTTCCTTGCCTACAACACGCTCCAATAAATGTTCGGTGATTGGAAGCGGATAACTATCTCGAATTGTAGCAGCATTAACTTTTTTAAGATTAATACACACTCGCAATTTCCCATTCTTCTTGGGCACCACTACAATGGGGGACACCCATTCAATATGCTCGATCTCATAGATAAATCCAGCTTCAATCAACCTGTCAATCTCTTCTTTGATTTTAGCTGCATAAGTGTCATTATATGTGTAGGGCTTTTGTTTGGTGGGCTTGGCATCAGCGGTCATGGGGATTGTATGAGAGCAAATTTTTGGATCTACTCCCTTCAAATCTCTATAGTGCCATGCAAACACGTCCCTATATTCCCTTAATAGAGCTACAAGCTCTGCTTCTTCTTTTGCACTTAGGTCGTCTCCTATGTATGTACATCGTTCTTCATTCTCTTCAATGGTTACTACATTAATTCTTTTGGTTTTTTCTTTATTATCATATGATTGCAATGGCCTCTCTTTTAGGCATTCGTACCAGAATTTTTCGATCATCCACTTCATATTTATTGAAATTTTCTGGTACCTCGAACAATGATTCCTCCTGTTCTTGTTTCACTGCCTTTTCATTTCTTTTTCTTTTGACCTCTTTCACTTCCTTCCTTTGAATTTATAGTTTTGATGCTTGTGAGAGGTTCTTCTTCTTTTTGGGTAAACACTCCTACATCTTCTAGATAGTGCTTTTCTGAGTTAAAGCAACTATCCATCAGAATGGACTCTAGATCATAGTTGTTTTCTTCTTCTTCTATTACATCACTAGGGTCACATTCTTCCAACAAGGGCTGACACATGAACACGGAAATATCATACCCCTCCTCATCACAATGAGGTGTCCATTGTTCTTTGTTGACTGCAATGTCCATGGTAGCTAAAATTTCTGCCCAACCATGAGGCTCAAATTCCTCATTTGGAAATATCAATGTATAGGCTGGGTCTTTAACTGGTCTGCCTCCGGGGGGAGTTCCTTCTTCTCTTGCTTTTAGGTGATTTTCCTCTTCCTCTGCAACCTTGCACATCCACAAGTGAGTATCGTCATGTAGCCAGGATGGATCAGGTGAACTTCCAGAATGCACGGAGATAGAATCTTCTTTTGCTTTGTGGATAGGATTCCATTGTAGGGGTGGTACATCTCTGAAGGTGTAATCCTTCAAATTGACCTTGGTTGTGACCCCTAAGTGTTGCAAGTACAAGGAGTTGGTTCCCCAATCTTGTACTATTTGCAATTGTCATAGGAAGGGTCTTCCTAGGATCATTTCATAGACATTATTTTTCTCAAAGTCACATATAGCAAATGTATGTTCAAACTCTACACCACAAGTGGTTAGAGTTATCCCTTCGAGAAATCCTAAAGGTCTTTCAAAATGATCATCTACCATTTGAAGCTTCATTCTAGTTGGTCTTAATGTGGGTTTGCCCCATCGCTTCCACAACGAGGTGGTCACAATAGCAACACCAGCACCTGAATCTACGATTGCTTTGGTTGTGTAACCCTGATAGGTGATCGGAAGATAAGTATTACCTTCTTCACCTTCACTCATGTCTCCTATTTTATCAAGAGGTATCTCTGGAAATTTTTGCTTAGAGTCTGCTTTTGGCATATTGGAATCAAGTTCTGGAACCTGATCCTTCACATGATTCCATAGCTCATGTTTTGCTTTGAGCAGCTCTTCTACGGTAAGATGACATTGAACCTTAGTGTTCTTCACAACGTCAGTATTTCTTGGAACCACTGAGTCTTCATTCCTTACCAATATTGTGGGAGCTCTGATCTGAAGAGATTCAGATTCCCATGGGCCTGTGAATTGTGGCAACTCTTGTAAAGAATTAGATTCAAAATCTAATCTCTCATCCTCTTATTGCTCTGTTTGATCTCCATAGATAGACGAAATGTCTTGGGGAAATTGATCATGAAGATCATCAATCTCAGGAATAGGAGGGGGATGACCCTTCTCCTTGGCCCATTTCTCCTCTTGTATTTCCCACAAGAACTCTTGAGAGTATTGTTGCATTGAAAGAGGTGTTCCATCATCCACGGAATCAGGAACATAAGCTTTCCTCGGTGGTGAGCTTTCTCTTTCAACAACTGGTTGAGCCTGTGCAGGTAAAGAAACCTACGGCTTGTTTACCAACTGCTCTAATCTTTCTAGTAAGCCTTGGAAATGCAAATCTAGCTTGACAGAGTTTGTCTGATTGAACTTTTGACTAGTCTCAAGCATAGCTTGAGCTACTTCTACCATTTTCATGCATATTTTTGTTCGTTCAATCTCTAAGTCTGCCCTAGGGTAACTCTTGTCCAGGTTCGCAGTTGTTGGCCCTTCTTGAAGACAAGCCTGATAGGCCTTAAACATCATGTCCAAACCTTCAAGGGTTGGATCTGCAAGAACAGAACCTGATTGCGGTCTATTTACAATGGGCGGTGGGGTGGAACGAGGTGGTGTGGATGGAGGTTCGGCATGAGAGGGGCTTTGAGATGCAATGTCTTCTATTTTTGTTTTGGTATCCCTTAGGCGTTCTTCTAGTTCGGATATTTTTTTGTTCCATTTGCGATTAGCCTTCTCTCTGGTATCCTTCCATGTTCTTGGTTTCCTCTTACTAGACTCTCCTGAGTCACTTGGCTCTGGCTGCTTAGTCGGTTTATCCTGTTTTAATGCTTGTGCCCTAGTAACTGCCTGTACGGGAGCCACGTTACTACTACTTGAACTAGAATCTGCCACTAAGCCTACCACATTGATGGGTGTAACCTTGGGTGCACTAGAGGGGTTTCTGGGACACTCTCTCGGGAGATGTTCCTTACCACATTCGGGACAAAAGCCTTGTATGGTGATGTTTTGTCCTTGTCCTAGAGTTGGTTGGTGGGGACATTCATGAATGAAATGGTCGCCTGGACATCTAAAGCATGGTCCTCTGGGGGCTTGTGGTCTCACTTGTCTCGCTTGGGGCCTGGGGTTTGGATTTGTGTACATAACATTGGAGTATTCTGACTCCAAATTTTGCTCGATCGGTGGTGTCTCATATTGATATGGAGAATTCTCACTTTGCTCAGGTGACTCTATGTAATAAGCTTGTGAACTATCTTCATGGAAGTAGTCTAAACTATGAGCATGAGAGTCATTTTCTGGTATCAAGGGTGTTAGTGGTACCAATGCTCTATTAGGGTTCTCCTCCGCCATAGTATACTTAACTGGGATCACATTGGAAGGAGCTGGTGGTTGGTTTCCTAGGACTAGTTGTGGCCTGTATGGTGCCTGATATTGTTGCTGTGGCCTGTAATATGGCTGTTGGTATTGGTTCTGATACCTACCCTGTTGGTAAAGTTGCTGATAATTTTGTCTGACAGCCTGCCTATTGTATGGACATTCTTGAGCCATATGATTGGTGTATTTTCTCTCAATGGTGCAATATAGAGCATTAGGGTTCCCTTGGGGTTGAGCCATCATCGGACAAACACTAGCCATGTGGTCTCCTCTGCATGTATAGCATCGCTTCAATGGGGTGACCCTTGGCATTGGTCTATTTTGAAGTCCTAGTTTTTTGGCCACCTGCTCAGCTAGTTCATCTATCTCAGTGGAGGTTCTAGAGGTATGACTAGTAGAACTATCAAAATCCTTATAGAGTTTGGACAATTCTAACTCCTCACCCAAGTTGTCTTCTATGTCTATGCACATCCGCACACACTCTTCTATGGATCTAGGCTCTTTCAAGTACACATATGACCTTAACTTTGTGCTCAGTAAGCCATCTAAAAACAAGGCCACTTGTTTGGCTGTTGTGGGTAATTCCGGCACAGGGCATCTTTCCAAGTACTTTCTGAACCCTCTTCCTGCAAGTCGCACTGTTTCTTGGGGTGTTTGCTTGAAGCTATGGATCAAGGATGACATGTTATGCCTGATACCACTCTTTGAAAATTCTACAATGAATGCTTCTAGCAGTTGGCCTATGTCTCGATAGTTGCGACTGTTTAGGGGTTGAAACCAAGCTAAGGCAGTACCTTTAAGAGTCAGACCAAATGCCTCAAACTGGGTGAACAAGTCCTCAACCTGTTCAACTCTTAGCACTTGTTTGAACTCTGCCACATGGTCATAAGGATCTCCTGACCCATCAAAGTAGTTTTTCATTGCCTTAACCACTTGAGAGGGTCTAAGGGTTCTTGACTGCTCTCATGGTCTAGGAAATGGAAATCATGCTCATCTCTTTGATGCCTATGTACTCTATGTCTCTCCCTTTCAGGTCTTTTAGTTCCATATCCTAATCTATCTCTGCCCACAGTGTTTGCAAAGCTTACCTCAAGTCTCTCTCTCTGGTTCTTTCCCTCTGGATTTCATGAGCCTTAGATGATCCTGCTCCTTGGAGGCCTTGGGAAACGTTAGATCTTGGCGGAGCAAAAATTGATTCACCTTGCCAAGTGTATGCATGCCTATCCTGCTCGGTTACCAAGAACATTTTCTCATATGTGTGATCTAGATAGACAACTTTGCCTGGTATCTCTAGATCCTTGAACTCATAGATGGTGACTATTGGGCTCGGTTAATCTGGCTTGAATCTCCAAAAGGCTTCCTCCGTTTCTCTATTCAAGAATAGCTTTGTGCTTTTGTTGTCTTGGGAAATCCATTTTGGAGTGATCACTCTAGTCAAGACTGACTTACCTCTAGGAGTCTTGGGTTCTCCCCCTAGGTCCCCTTGCTCTAGGTCTCCTATCTCATTCTCAGGAATAACATTTCCAAACTCATCCGTCCTATCTGATAAGTTGGTTACCACATACATGGTTCCTTCCTTATCAATGTATGAACCCTCTTCAAACTTGACCATTGGGAAGGGTTGATCTGGATTTTTGAGTTGGACCACTGATCGCCTCAGGCCATCCTCATAGATGCGAGCACCTAATTGGTTGGTCTTGATGTATTCCAATTGTGTCTTATAGGGACCTTCTGGTGTCTGTAAATAGGAAGTACCTGAGCTACGTGTGGGTCTTTCCATGTTGAAAGACATTTCTGAGTAACTGGTGTCGGAACTTAGCACGTAGGGATAACCACTTAGTTGTTGTGCCCAAGACTTAGCTGTATGGTTGGCAATAGCCTCAGATGATCTAATGCTTTGCCTATCCTTGCCTAAGTGTCTGCCAGATCTCAGGTTCATAAGCTTTGTCTACAAGTCCAAAATTTCCCCTTGTATTGCTCAAAATCCTTTGGAACTCCTTGGTTTCCTAGTACACCTGAGGGTCAACTTCAAAATACTATATCTAATAATCCACGTATTAATTTTACCATAACCAGTGGAAGTTTTTGTTGTACTCCCCACGAGATTTCCAACAAACCCAAAATCACTGCAAACGGATTTCGTATGAGAAAGTTATGCCAGTTCAGGGTTCTGGGGGTTAAAACAGGGAAACAGGACCTCTCTAGGATTACTACAGAACAGGCGATACACGATACTTATCAAGTATCGCGATACTTGGAAGCAGACGATACACGATACTTGCCTTGCCATGATACACGATATCTCAACCAAACGATACACGACACTTGACACAGGAGTAGGTCCACGATACTCGATATCCGACAAATGTCACTGGAAGAATGTCACGATACACGATATGTGCTAGGTGTCGCGAGTAAAATTCAACGATACACGATATTGCACAAGTATCGCCAGAGCCAAATCAACGATACTCGATATCTGTGAGGTATCGTGAAAAGTTCAGCGATACACGATATGGAACAAGTATCGAGAAAAGAAATTCATGATACACGATATTCAACAAATGTCACAGAAAACTTTGACGATACTCGATATTCAACCAACAAAAATCCCACGATATTCGATACTCGCCAAATATCGCTTTCAGAGCTCCACGATACACGATATCTCCCAGGTATCGTGGAAAAAAATTTCACGATATACGATATGTGACCAGTATCACGAGAACTTCGTCAACGATACTCGATATCTCACAAGCCTAAGTATCGCGATACTCGACCACAAGAGTTCACGATATCCAGATATCGCGATACTCAACCGCGGGAGAACACGATACTTGGATTTTTTGGAGTCCAAATTCAAATTTTTTTGCCAAATATGGGTACCTTATGTCCTCCTTGTCACTCCTATGTATCTGTAGATGCCAAATCTCCCTTCAAACCCGCAATATTGCACTCACGATACTTGGCGCAGGTTATGTCACGTCCGAGATAGTTTACTCTGATTTTTGGCTATTTTGGTACCATTTCTTCAGCGTTTCAGTTCTGCACCCTCTCTAAGGCTCTTTCTCACAACCACAAGTAAAAAGCGAGGTGAATGTACTCTAAAAAATGGAAAAAACTGAGAAGATAAAGGTGGGTGGAGATGGTGATGATGATGAATATGAAGGAGAAGAAAAACTCAAAAACTGAACTGAAAATTGTGATTTTTTTAACCTTCCAACATCGCTACTCTACGTCTTACCGTCACACACTCGTCGTCCAAGCTCTCTCCTCGACAAGGGCGCCAAATTTGGTGTCACTCTAGCACAATGGTGAGTACCAACGTGAGGAGCTTCACCTCATAAATGTCAATCCGTGGAGACGTGAGGACCGGTATGACGACCATGAGCAAGTGATGGCACAAGTGCGTGAGTGAAAGCACACAAGCATGCACACACATACACACACGCGCACAAAGTAAGAGCAAAGAGTGGAACAATGGAAGATCTTCGATTGCAAAAGAGCTCTCTTGCAAAGCTGAAATCTACAATAAGCTAACCTCAAAAATGAGCTCTCCAACCCTTTTTATAGTTTTTTGAGTGGTTTTGGCCCTGTCCAAACCTAGTGTCCGACCTAGTTAAAAAATAGGTTCCAGGGCTTATTTGAGGGCTCAAACGGAGTCTAAAAATTATGAAAATTGGTAGGATGATAGTTCTAATACTCCTCAAGCTCAAGGACTCCTCCGCTTGAACAAAATAGAGTTACAAAAATGGAAAATGGTATTTACAATGGTTTTTAGTGCTAAAAATCACTATTTTTATAGGGATTTTTTCTGAAAATTTGACAGGTGCTTCTTGGAGCTCCCTACTTGCTCCTTCTTCTTATGTGTCCACTTCCTTGATGCACTTCCATGCTTTGTCCTTGACCTTGAGCTTCAACAACCTCTATATCAGTTATAGACCAAATTTTACACAAATGTTACTTTGATTTACCAAATCATTAATGAACAATTCTCTGAATGAGAATTTTCCTTCTTCAAGAAGTTTGCTTCAGATTTAGACTTCATTACCTGCAATATCTTCAGATTTCTTCAATCTAATGATATACATACCTCCATACTACCTTTGTGCAATCATATCAACCATTAGTTCTTCAAAAGAATCATTAAAACTTTGATTTGATCATTAAGATCAAAAGTATGTCAAAACTATCTTCTTGAACAAGTGACTTTGACATAGTCAACTTCTAAGGTTGATTTCTCACAGCACAGGTCCCCTTTTGCTGAATGCTTTTAACCATAGCTTCCTTATCTTCCAACTTAGATTTTGAATGCTCACTCATTAAAAACTTTACACTATGCATTGAGATCCAAGCAAAACATTGACACAAAGAAATGCGCGACTCTGAGAGGTCTACCTGCAAAATTTACATACACATGTTCCTATTGATCATACTCACAACATGAAAGGAATTAGGCCATGAAACTTTGAACATAGCTTCATTAGCTTCTAGATTAGATGTGTACAAAATATTTCCTTATCCACATGATCACGCTGAGAGAAATCTGAGAAAGACTCGATGCTAACTCCTGAAGATGACTCTCTACACATCTACCTTATTGACACTTGGCTTCTAATGACTATCATTTATTTCTTTACATCATTGACTTATATACATATGATTCTAGACTCATCCCACATCTATTGCATTACTCCTTATCATTTAATGACCATCTACACTCATATTACAAGAATTTTCATCTATAATGTACATATGTGTACAAGCTTCACTTCTGAGATCTCCTCACTTTCTCAAATGACTTCTTTGACTTCATTCTGATCCTTAACTTGCTTCAAGCTCTTTATAATCATCAATTTGGGATTGCTTTGTTCCAACAAATAAACTCCTAATTGTAAATGAACAAGAAGTCATATAGCTGTTGGAGAGTTAGAATACTTTTGTAGAAAATCTAGAATTTTTTCAAATTGTAAATCAAAGTTATTTTTAGCCTCCACGAATATTTTTAAGTTTGGGCGGGCATTGTAGTATGAATAAGGCCATTCCAAAAAGTATGAGTGATTAGATTTTGAACTTCATTTGGTGAAGGCGAAATTAAAAAATCTCTCTGTCTTGCTTTTCTATGAGTATTTGGATCTCTTTTCTCTTCCTCCATGGCTAACTATTTTCAGGTTTGTGTCTCTATGTACCCTCTAGAGATCTGTCATGCTGTATGCTAATAAAACATGGTGCTTACAGACCTACAACGTAGAGGTCTACACATTATGAATATATGAGTATCGTTTAATAATTCGATAAAAAAAGAAACATAAAAAAAAAGGAGGTTTGATAGGCGCCTACTCCTCGCAGCTTTAACTTTGAAAGTATAACTGTACAGTTGAATGGGCTTAGTACCTGAGGGATCCCCATATCCCACAAAGTAGGGGTTAGACTCGGTTACAACTCT
>CM035441.1:36236213-36408713 GCA_020310875.1 Ceratopteris richardii | reverse complement strand
AAAAGATGGGATTCAACTCGTGCGCAAGCTTTGCCCATCGTATCTCTTTTTGTGAAGAGAATAGTGATTCCACATCTTAGACCATTTCTGATAGCTAGAGAAGCTTTGAATCATAGGTAAAAACCCAAGGGGCTACCATCACTACTAAAGGGGTTAAGAGGGTTGCAATCGAGGGAAACATCCTCCATAATATATCCAGCTCCATAACGGTAGTGTCTACACATGTATTTCTAATGGCTATACCATCTATGATCAGCCTACGTCATTTGGCATATAATCATTACACCACAAACATATTCTCCACGGTCTACGGTTGATTTTGATCTATAAATGATCTTTGGATAAGTACAAATGATACTCCTAAAGGATGCTAGGGGTTGCTAGAATACTAGAAACTCCCTTTGGGGAAAGCAACAAAACTTGCTTTCGGATAGACAACACAACTCACTTTCGGGCATAAGTACTAAGTGTCCCAATGGGAATCAAGTGCCAGGAGTTCTCAGATCACTGTCAACTCCCTTTTGGGCATATCACACGATGGACATAACAACTCCACAAGAAGCTAAGCAAAGCCCACTACTTATGACTAAGACTCTTGCCATAATTGGACTCGTCTTTCGACAACGGTAATGGCTTACTGACCCATACAAGTTGAAAAAACGATCTCATGATAGAGTCCATAGTGGTGCTGGTTCTTCACTCTCAAGACTTCGAACAAGAGGCAATGCATGTGCTGTGTGTGCAACAATCACAAGCATAGCACCAATGCATCCAATGGATACCTCTAGGTGGAGGTTTCCATCCTATGCATGTATCCTGTGTTAGCATGGCAATACATGTATCTCTACGCATACTGCATATGAAGTATCTCGAATTCACATATGTACCCTGTGCCTAGCCCATGCTAGCCTAATGCCATGTGCATCTCAATGGATACTTCATACAGAAGTCTCCCACCTTGTATTGATGAACAAATACATCCTGTACTAATGAACAAATACCAATCTACTAGGATGAAGGTGCACCAGGTATGATGGGGTATAATTGTCAGCATATCCTCATCCTAGTTTGTGCCTAGCATTCCCTATCCATGAAGCAATCCAGTAGTAATGGAATATCTTCCTACATCATTCCCTCATTGGGAACAATCATATAGGTACACGGGGCCCATGACTATTAGGTCGCAAAACTGTCGTGGACTAACTTCCAGATCTCAAAGATGGAATACATATAGCAGCCCCCTCCGAGAGAGAGACACACATAGTCGAGATCTCTATGGAACCAAAGAGAGCAATCTCATAAATCTAAAGGTAACGGTCATGTTGGAAATCAATGTACATATGTTCCATCTCCAGCAAATCCAAATTTAGGACTTAGCATTTTTTTGTACAGTTTGGGTAAAACTTTTTTAGGCTAGATAGATAGAGCTTGGCGAGAGCTATCTAGTGATATGCTTCAGTCCATCATCAGAGGTCAGACTTGGGAGAAAAGTCAAACCCTAATTCTGTCCTAAAATGGTGGAAGCACATTTTTGAGGTTCTAACTCTTGAAAAGCTAGTCATTAATCACAGATGGCAAAAGAAAGAAAGTTTGGGCGATTAAAAATAAAGCACCACTTAATTTAGTGATAGTTTTTTTTTAAATTTACCAAAAGCAAATTATTGCGATAAAAAAAAACGAAGGAAGCTTTTTCATATGCGATATGAGTTTTTCGCTATTTTTTTCACCATGCTTTATTGAAGGCTCAACTACTATATAAGGAGAACCTTGGGCACACTTTTGGACAATTCAAGCTAGAGTTGATACACACCTTGTGTCAATTTTGGAGTTCTGAAGCATTGGAGGCTAAAGAGAGGTGAAGAGGAGACTATTCTCTTGGAGCAAGGAGTCTTCTACAACTTTGGAGCAGCCATCTTTTGTAAGTTAATCCTATATTCTGTTATTTTTTGGCCCAAGTTAAATGTGAACTTGGCCAACCCTAAAAGGGTTCTTTATAACATAACATAATAACACTTTTGGCTCTCTTACTTCCAAGTCTCTCTCTCTCTCTAAGCCACTTCCAAAGCTGGTCGAATCTCTCTCTCTCTCTAAGCCACTTCCAAAGCTGGTCGAACCTTTCTCTCTCTCTCTCTCTCTCTCTCTCTCTCTCTCTCTCTCCCCCCCCCCCCCCTCTCTCAGCTGTGCCTTCATTTTTGCACAACGCCTCCATCTTTGAGGCACATACACGCATTCTCTACCCCTCAGCGCCACATCTCAACCCTATCAACCAGTAGCAGAGCTGATTTAGGGTTTCAGAGCTGCTGTGCAGGTGCTGTATAGCAACGAAAACCCCACTTTTCGCGATAATCTTTGATTTCATCGTGAAGAAAGTTGCTCCGGGGCCAAGAGGATCACTTTGGGAATCTCAACAGTCCATAACAAGCTGTTTTCAGGTGTTTTGCAGGTCTAAACAGGTGTTTCACAGGTCATAGCAGCAATACACATGTCTAGCACCTTATGTATTGAATTGTGGCAAAAGAAATTGCTTATGTATAGCAATTTGTGGCATTTTTTTGAAAATTTCAGAAATTTTTGAAGCAAAATTTAGGACTTTTGCTCCTATTTGGTTCTAAAGGCTGTGTTATAGCCTTATGTACATACATTGAGGTCAAAAGAAGTCAAATTTGTCAAATTTGATTTTGTGCTCCAATCGGCTTGATTTTGCTCCATTTTGCTCCTACAGGTGTTTGAAGCTATTGTGCACTATTTTTAGAGGTGGTACCTTGATTTTGGTGCATTTTTCCCAAATTTCAGCACATTAACCTCTTCATTGTGCAATTATGGCATCATCTTCCTCAGATGTGAAGAATCTATTCGAGATTCGACGATTTGAAGAAACATGTTTCGACTTGTGGAAGGAGAAATTCCCTTTTTGAAGGATTGTGACAAGGCATTGGAGGCGAAAAAACCAGAGGACATGTCAAGATGCATGGCTGATCTTGAACAAGAAGGCTGTTACATATATCAAGATGGCTGTCTCTTATAAAATCTTGGTAGATCTCAAAGGTTTGACCTCTGCTTAAGAAATATGGGCAAAATTGAAAGCAACTTATGAAAACACTATGCTTGTTAACCAAGTGCATTTGATGCGGAAGCTTGTTGGCATGGAGCTAGAAGAGTGCAGCTCAACACTTATCTCTCTTTGCAGATACTTTGTCACAGTTGCGGGACTCAGGTATGACTCCTTTTGATGACAAGCTTAAAGACATTTTCTTGCTTATGACATTGCTTGACATTGGTAGTCTCATTGTCCAATAACCCCAACCTGACCTTTGATGGTGTTAGGGGTTCTATACTTGATGAAAAGATCAGGAGAAAAGCAGGTGGTGAAGGTGGTAGCTAAGCCAACATGGTTAGAGGTAGAACAGATAAGAGGAGTAATAATGCACAAAGGAAGAAGAGTAAGAGCAGGGAAAGGGGTAATAGAAGCAAGGGTAAAAGCAATGATGTGACATGCTATCATTGTGGCAGGAGAGGCCACAAGAAACCTGATTGTCGCTATTACAAGGCACAGCTTGAAAGAAAGAAGAATGCAGGACATAAGAAGAACGAGAAGAAAGAAGACAAGATTGATGCACAAGACAGCCAAAAGGCCAATGTGGCCTTTAATGTAGTCATAGAAGAGCTGTCAGATGTTGAGGATATTTTATGCACTACTTTATCAGCTGATGATACTTATGTATTTGATTCCTCTCTAAATGTTCATTCACAGGACATGTCGATCACCAAAAGTGATCTTATTGATGCTTTGCTGACCGTTAATGATGCATTGGCCCATACATGGATTGTTGACTCTGGTGCTTCTTTTCATGTGACTCCTATCAAGGAGTGTTTTTCTACTTTTACTGCAGGCAGCCATGGCCATGTATACCTTGGAAACAATCATGCATGTTCCATTGAGGGTATTGGCACAGTGCATTTGTCTACAAATGGCACTAATGAGCTGGTCTTGCATAATGTGCGTTATGTACCAGGGATCAAGAAAAGCTTGCTTTCTGTGGGTCAAATGGATATGCATGGTTATAGCATTCTCTTTGGGAGAGGATCATGGAAAATGACAAAGGGGTCAAGGTTGATTATGAAAGGCACAAAGAAGGGAACTCTCTATTGCTTGCATGGAAAAGCCTTATCAGGGAAGTTTATTGCTTTGGCTGAAGTTCACTCCCATATGGACTTGTGGCATAAGAGACTTGGCCATATGAGCCAAAAGGGTCTCACTAGGCTTTGTAACTTAAAGAAGCTTGATGCTTAAGGCACAAAGCTTGATTTTTGTAATGAATGTCAATATGGAAAGCGAGTGAAACGTTCCTTTTACTCTGGTGTGTCTCGTAAGTCTTGTGTACTTGATCTTGTTCATTCTAATGTATGTAGCATGCCTACCAAATCTATGGGGGGTGTTTTGATATCATTTCTTTTGTTGATGATTTCTCTAGAAAAATTTGGGTTCAATTGCTTAAGTCTAAGGATGAAGTATTTGCTGCGTTTAAGCATTTTCATGCATTTGTGATCACCCAAACAGGTAAAAGGCTGAAATGCCTACGTACAGATAATGGGGGTGAGTACACAAGTGCTGAATTTAAGAAATTTTGTGAAAATTTGGGCATCAAGAGGGAGCTTCCATACAGCCCCTCTTCTAATGGTGTGGCTGAATGCTATAATAGGACACTTTGTGAGAGGGTGAGATGCATGCTGTCCAGAGCTAATCTCCCTCATGGATTTTGGGGAGAGGCACTCAAAACTGCACTACATATATGCAATATATCCCCTCACATGTCTTTGAAAGGTGACATCCTTGAAGAGGTTTGGTCTGGCAAACTTGCTTCATATGATCACTTACGTGTCTTTGGTTGCAAGGCTTGTGTGCATATAAGGCCTGAGCTGAGAAACAAACTTGATGCTAAGTCCATAAAAGGCCTCTTCATGGGATATGGTGAAGAAGGTGAGATGGGCTACAAAATTTGGATACCTCATCTCAAGAAAGTTGTATGCAGCCGGGATGTTGTTTTTAATGAGGCGACCCTGTTTCAAAACAATTGTGCCTCAAGAGATGACCATAAAAGGGTCAGATTTCAGCATGTCCAGCCACCTGTTAGGCCCAATTTTGACCTTCAGGATGCACCACAAAGGACTGAAAATATTGATGATCCAGTGGTTTTTGAGCCAGAAGATAATGGACAGCAAAAAGAGGCTCCTGAAGGGCATATGCAGCCACCTATTCATGCTGAAAACAAGGCTGGAAATGATGTACAGCGGCCCTTTAACAATGAAGAAGTTAATGTACCTCCTGATGTAGATCCATTGCTTGGTAATGTGGATCATTGGGCAAGAAGATCTATACGTCCTAGGAGGCCAATGAATAGATATGATCCCTCTATACATTATATTATGTTATCAGATGAGGGTGAGCCTCTTATTTATAAAGAGGCAAAGCTATGTGAGCACAAGAAGAAGTGGGACTTGGCCATGCGGGAAGAGATAAAGGCTTTGCATGCAAATGATACTTGGGATTTGGTTGAGTTACCCAAAGGAAGGAAGGCCATTCCTAACAAGTGGGTGTACAAAATCAAAACTGTTGATGGAAAACCCAAGTACAAGGCAAGGCTGGTTGCTAAGGGATATGCCCAAATTTCAAAAGGAGGGCATTGATTTCCAAGAAGTGTTCTCCCCAGTGGTTAAAATGACCACATTACGTGTGTTGTTTGCTCTCACAGCTGCCTTGGATTTGGAATTATTCCAAATTGATGTTAAGACAGCCTTTTTGCATGGTGATTTAGATGAAGAGCTGTACATGAAACAGCCAGAAGGATATGCCATTCTTGGAATAGATCATGAACTGTACATGTGTCATCAATAAATTTCACAACCAAGCCAATATTGGCTAAAGCTGAAACTGATAACTGATTCTTCTTGATCCCTAGCACAAATAAAGCATCCGACAATGTAAAAGAAATACAATCAGCAGTAGTCTGAGTGATCTTACCAACTCCCATGATAGGATAAGAGTTGTTTGCACATGTGACAGTATTCCTTGTAGGGGCAGGCTCGAGTGAAGTGAAGAAACTGCGCTCCGGGGTAATATGTTTGGTTGCCCCACTATCAAAGTACCAAACATTTGAGTCTACTGTAGACATACAGTGTTTAGGAGAAGATGGGTCAAAATTGCACACAGTAGTAAATGTCCATTCTTCATCTGCACTAGATTAGTAGACTCTATTTTCGGTGTAGAGGCTTTTGCAACAACCATTCCAGCCTCTCTTTTCTTTGCCATGATTTTCATGATTGCTTCACACTACAGTTTATCTATGTCTCCTGTAAAGTAAGGCTAGAAAATGAAATACCTGTTTATGGGCCTGGTAAGCAAATATTGCAGATCATAAATTGCATGTATTGTTAGCTCTCAACCCTTCTCAGCAAGGTGGATATCAAATTTTAGAAGTCCGTTACAATGTCTTGCATGTATTTGCTTTCGTACATATATGCTCTTCAGATGTTAATCATTTCATCTGATTGACTTATGTGCTTGTATATGTATTCATCTGGTTAGTTGCAGGTTACTTTGCATGACTACACTTAAGTTTAAGGTCCTCTTTTGTAGAATATTCTGGATCAATTTGGGTTCATGTGCCCGATGACTTAAAATTACTAATGCAAGTGGTCATCTGAGTGCACTGTTCAGATGACATATATAGAGAATTTGTTGGCTATTTAAGAGATTTGATATGCTTATGAAACTTTTCTGAATCATTTGTTTTTGGTATTTTGGAAATTTCATTCAAGATGCATATGGCCAAGAGGAACAGTTTATTTCTTAAAAAGATCGTGCTGGTATTGTTTTGAATTGTGAAGTGCTTTGAAATCTTGCTTCACATATGTTCCTGATTAGGATGTTGTAGTGTTGGTTTGGTCGCATCAATTTTGCTGCACCATTGTCTGTTCAAATTTTTCCTCTGATCTTTCTTGTTATTATTAATTTTTTTCTTTTCTTTTGGAGAACAAGAGGTAATAGAAAAGCACACTGATGCACTGAGTCCCATTGGGAAGGGATAGGGACACCCCATCTTATAGTACATGAAACTTAACGAATACAGATATATGCTCGATACAGTCAATGTGGAATCCACCATACACTTGCTCCATTCAATAAATGTTTTGATATCCCCATATTGGGTGAGTATATTAAGTGAACTGTCTTTTTCTTGCATGATTATGCTATATTGGCTATGATGTACATAATGTTCCATTCATTTGGTTCGAGTGATGTCCTGTAATCAGTTGGAGACAAACAGCGAGAACAAATGACTAGCAGCAAAATTACAATGTGATGTGTGGGAACAGTTGCATGATGTCTATTGAGCATTGGATCCATAGTGGAAGGTTTGAGCAGCACTGACAGGAGGCATATAATGGTATCTATAAAAAACGGTGATAGGAGGAGGACACTGAGGTTGCTGTTAAGGCTAGCTGAAATATGGGCGACTATTGTTTGAGAAGTAAAACTGTACAAAAACTTTCTCAGGACTCATATATGGTTGTTAAAAATAGTTTTCAGTAACTAAAGTTGAACTGTCCAAGAAAAGTACCACAGTGTCTGATTAGTCAGTTGGATACTGTGCAAATGATGGTTTCATGCATTCTTGGATGCATTTTGAACAGTGATATGATTAGCTTTTGCTGTTCACATGCTTTATCTACAAAGAAGATTTTGTTGAAATTTACACAGGTTTCTTAGTTCAACCATGTAAGGACTTATTTTTAGATCCACACTTTTCTTTTGACACTATTTTATCAGATAATATACTGTTTTTGATTATTCTTGTTTTGTCTATTGTTGATCATCTATCCATTTTTTGGAAAAACTTTATTGAAAATTTTCCATAGTCTGGCTATATTTCAGTTCGACATACTAGTCTTACTCAAAAGGCTCTTCACATCATAGCATCATAAGGTTCAGAGACACTTTGTGGATCAAGGAATGGTGCACGTGGCTCCAAGAAAGGTCATATAGTTTCCACGATGAAGATAACATTGAGATCTGCTTATTGGTGGTCTTGCATAGAACTTCATTGCTATGGATGATGATCACTAGAAATTTACTTCATAGCTCTTTATTATGGGACCTTGAAGGGACACAAACATGGAAATGTTTTTCACTTATGCAATAAAGTCTCTTGGTACTATGAGACACGTAGATTTTTATTAGTATGATGTTGTTGGGATTGAAGATGTTTTAGTTTATTTTATTGATAGTTCTCTATTCATCATGCATAAGGGTTTCCACATCTCTCATTTTCTACATAGTTTGATGCCAATTGATTGGCTTGATGGCAATGGGTGGAGAATTGTTTCTATGCCTAATGTTTGTGTATTGAAAGACAACATGATGATTGCGAAAAAAATAAAGTTGGATCTCTTTATTCCATTTTTATATGAAAAAGAAAACATTTAGTTGTTTTCAAGTAAACTGATGGCGTGGTCATTTGGGCCATATATTTTGTAGTGGAATGAAATCTCTATATGGTCCTTGTTGCTTACGTATGTTTTATTTTTTAAATTTGTCCATTTTTTAAGCATTTAATATGGATGTTAGACTAGAAATGCATAGAGAACACATTGTTTTTTCAATTCGATCTTTAGATATTGTCCATCACAATGTGTATGGTCCTATGTTGAATAGGTCCTTAGATAGTGCTCTTCACTTCATCACTTTCATAGATGATACTAGTAAGAAAGTATGGGCATATCCTAGTAAATTGAAGCATGAAGTTTTTCCTACTGTGAGATGTCTTGCTTCAATAAAGACTAAAAAGAGTACCAACCTCAAGGCTTTATGTTTAGATAATAGAGTTTATTACACTTCTTGTGGATTCATACATTGTTTTCTAATTTAGGGAAGTAAGAAGAGAGCATATCACTCATATCCTATCATAAAATGGAGTAGAAGAAAGGATGTATCGAAGTATTTAAGATTGAGTGGTATCTATATTACTTCATGCAGTCGAGGATTTTGGGTAATAGTAGTACTAACTATTGTTCATGAGATAAACCTAGTGCTTAGTAGTGCCAAAGATTTGGAAGTTCTACAAGAGTTATGGATTATGAAGCCCTTTTGAGTATTGATTGTGAAGCATATATTCGTTTTGCAAAGCATATCAAATCCACATTTTTTTTTTGGATATTGATGACGTTTTTTTTTGGATATTATTTATGGGACTTAGAAACACACTTAATGATAAAAAATTTGAGATCTTTTCAAACATTCCATAAAGAAGGTGAAGTGATAAGGGTTATATTTGAAGATGTAACTCTTGCTAATATAAAGAAGAATAAGACACAAGATTGTTCATGAAAATGTTCAACAACAACTTGCTAGTGCTCTTGATGAACAACAATGGAAATGAGCTTCATGTATCTCACATCTCATTGATCAATTTGTTTTAGCTTTTTATTATACTGATAGGTGTTGGTGGGCCACATTGATACAAAGAAGGTATGCAAGTAGATAATTATGTCAATTTGAAGCATATCATGAAGAGTGAATTTGATTTTATTAACGGTACTCCGAATTTGATACTTTTTTCAAAGGGTAGAAAAGATTTACCATGCAATCAGATGTATAAGCTTGAATCAATATCAAATAGTGCTTCTATAAAATATCAAGCACGAATGGTTGTAAAGGATTTCAAGCAACAAGTTGATTTTGAGGAAGTCTTCTCAGTACTTTTCAAAATGACTACCTTACATAGGTTACTTGGTTTAATTGCAAAAGAGGACTTAGAGTTGATCCAAAAAGATATGAAGACTTGTCTTCTTTATGAAGATCTCACAAATGAGATGTATGTGGAGCAACCATAGGATTATGTAGTTCTTGATAAAGGGAGTAGCACAATAGCTAAAAACGAGCTTCTATGCACTCAAATAATCTAGATAATGGTATCAAAATTTCAATGCATTCATGAAATCCTATGGTTATTCTAAAAGTAATGTGAAACATTAAATCTACACTAAGAAAAGTTTTATGTTGATGATATGTTGATCACTTGAAATTCCTTAGAAAAAATTTATGTCTTGAAAAAAAAGGTTGAGTTAGACTTTTGATATGAAAGATTTTGGGGAATGCCAAACATATTCTTTCTATGAGAATAACTTATGATTGGAGTGAAAGATTCATATACTTAGCTTAGAGTGACTATGTACACATAGTACCTTATAACTTCAATATTTATGGTGGAAAATCATTGAGCGCACCATTGCCTATGTATGTGATGTTATGTTGACTATAAGAAATCCTTATAATACTCATCTCTCTTGAATAAAAAGTTCAATTAGAGTTTTGATATGAAAGATTTAGGGGATAAGTGAAAACAATCTTGCCATTATGATATGGGTAACTATCAGCCCCTTTTCACGCCATTATATAAAAGCTTAAAATTGTATAGAATATAGGTAAAGTTTTGGAGAATGCTGTTATGCATAGAAAGAACATGGGAAGCTTAAGCTTTCCCATAATAGCAAGAGCAAATTTGATATACATATTGGAACTTGAGGTTCAATTTATGCAACTTTTCAAATAATTCACACTTAAATGCATAAATGTTTGTGTTATGCTATATGAGTGCTATATTAGATTATGCATTGTTTCTTGAGGCTAATGAAGAATTGTAGGTTTGTGGACCCATTAACTTGAATTATTTGGTAGTGTTTCATTTGGGAAATTTGCTAAAGTTTCACATTTAACTTGAAATTTTTTATGCCAATTGGAAAAGCATGTGTATTATAATGGATTGATATTGTACTTTTAAATGTGGTTATAGACTTTTAAAAGAATAATGTCATTTATTGCAAAAAACTATGTTTAATATGGACTCTAAGTTCCATGCTCGAATGAAACGCATAGAGGTAAACTATCATTTCATTTGGAAGATCTTTAAGGAAATTCATCTTGTTTATATGAGGAGAATTGAACAAACTTATGATATCTTTATCAAAGCTATCTAAGTCTATACAAGTTGTACTTGAGGTTACGTGCCATTCGTGAAGTCAAAAACGCCATCAGAGTGATAGTTTGTGAGTTGAAATTTTAGCATTCATTTCAGCTTTCGTTGAAGTAAAGATTTTGTCACATTCTTGTTCTTTAGTGAAATGGCTGGCAACAGCGATTGTTTGGCATGCTTCAAGCTAAAGATAAGCTTGATGGGACCAACTATCCAAATGGGGTCTTACATGATGAAGCATGTTCTTGTTGCAAAACAACTTTGGAATATAGTGGCAGATGTAGATTGAAGACCCACAGGTTCTACTTCACAATCTACTGTCACAGATGGAGCTTCTTGTTTAAGCATAGTGGTTACTCCTCCACCTACACAGGAGCAATTGGCAAACATAGATGAGATTATTCCATATGCATCACTCATCTCTAGATTGTTGAAAGGATTGCCAAAATCTTTTCAAAGCTTTGCTACTACACTTCGTTTGGTTGCAAAAGGGAATCCCAATATGTATGCATTTGATGAGGTTATGTTTCTTCTTTTGCAATAAGAGCAATCTAGAGTGAATAGGATTGGTTTGATTGAGGGAACACAAGCACTTGCTATCTCACAAAAGGGGAAAAACAAGTATGGTTCAGCTTTGTGTTCATCAAAACCAAAGCCTCAACCTTCCTCTTCCCCTCATTCATCTAATGATATTGATTTGCAAAAGAAGAAGAGATGCAATTGTTGTTGGAAGGCTGGCCATGCTATTGATGAATGTAGAAAGCTTGCTAAGCGTAATGAAAAGGAGGAATCTGGCATGTCTATTGCTGAAAATTCAGCAAATCCAAAGAATGATAAAGCTAACATGGTTCAAGATTTTTGGGCATATGGTGTTACATGTCATTATGATGCATCTTTGCATTTGAAATGTATGGTTGTGAGTGAGGCTTATTCGGATTGGTTCTTTGATAGTGGTGCTTCAAAGCACATAACTTTATGCAAAAGGTTTTGTGCATCTTTGAAAGATGCACCCAAAGGAGGACATGTGGTGTGTGCAAACAATGCCTCTTATCCTATCATTGGAGTAGGAGAAATTAAGCTTACAGCTTCAAATGGAGCTTTGATTCCCTTGAAAAATGCATTGTATGTATGTGGTATAAAGAGGAACTTAATTTTAGTTTCGCTGGACTTCATGTACACTTTGTTGATGATAAGTGTATGGTTCATGATTTCAGCAATGGTGATATTATCGCGATGTGTGGTACATTATGTAATGGTTTGTATTGCATGGATACATATAAGAGGTCTACCTCGAATGCCTTGGTTGCTTATACTTCTTCCATGGCTGAAATGGAGCTTTGGCATGCTTGTTTGGTCACTTGAACTTCAATAGTTTGCCTTAATTGCAAAAGAAGGACATAGTTATTGGTTTTCCAACACTTGAGTCGTTGAAAAATATGCATGTGAAGGTTGCATTCTTGGAAAAATGCATGGTGCTTCTTTTCCAAAAGATAGTCATACACATACTATAAGAAAATTGCAGCTTGTTCATAGTGATGTATGTGGTCTCGTCAAGACTCCATATTTTGGGAAGCATGTATATTTCGTTGCCTTCATTGATGATGAGCCTACAATAGCATTGAGAGTCATCAGTTCTTATGAGGCTTGGAATGGACATAAGCCTATTATTAGTCATATGCATGCATTTGGTTGTTTGACATATGCTCTTGTGCATCATAACATCACAAGCTTAATGATAAGGTAAAGAAATAAATATTTGTTGGTTATAGTGAGATATCGTTTGTACCATCCATTGACGAACACAATTATTGTGAGTCGAGATATAATATTTGCTGAAAATTTAGTTTTTCCTCTACTTGAATGCAAAAAACAGCCAACAGTTAGCTCACAAGATGTGTTTGATACACTCATGCCTTTGTTCCAAAATGGTTGCACTTGACTATGACCATGTTGGCCAGCCAATTGAGCCTCAAAGGGCTGAAAAATTCTAGCAAAATAGAGCTGAAAATGCAGGGAATTTCTAGCCAAACATGGATAAAAATTTTCAGCAAAAAATTATCGAAATTGCTAAAAATTTCTAGCCACATATGGTTGAACATTTGCATCAAAATATGGCTAAAAATGAGCATGAAATTCAACCCATGCATGATATACATGTTGACGATGTATTACATAATAAACACATGTCATGTCTATCAAGAGTGCACAAACTATGCCAAAGTGGTTGAAACAAACTTTGTAGGATAGAAAATTGAGTGCACCTTTACTTGGTAGAACAAGATCAAGCTCTTGCCATGCATCAAGTAATTTTATGGATTATTCTCTTATTGCAATAGCATGTAATGAAGATTTACTTATTTTTGAAAATGCATGTGATGATCCACAATGGATGAGTGTTATGCAATCAGAAATGGATTCCATACATAGGAATGGTGCTTGGGAGTTATGTGAATTACCAAAAGGAAAAAATGCCATTGGTACAAAGTGGGTTTACAAGATTAAAAGAAAGTCTGATGGTAGCATTGATCGCCATAAAGCTAGATTGGTTGCCAAAGGATATGCTTAACAATATGGCATTGACTATGAGGAAACTTTAGCACCTACTTCATGCATGACTACCATTCGTACCGTGGTTGCATTGGCTGCCCATTGAGGTTGGAAAGTACATTAGTTGGACATAAAAACAACTTTCTTGAATGATGATTTGCAAGAAGAGGTCTATGTGAAGCAATCTCCTGGATTTTCCATGAAAGGGCAAGAGCATATGGTTTGTCGCTTGCATAAAGCCTTGTATGGTCTCAAACAAGCTCCACATGCATGGTATGACAAAATACATAAGCATTTGATTGCTCTTCGCTTGCATAAAGCCTTGTATGGTCTCAAACAAGCTCCACATGCATGGTATGACAAAATACATAAGCACTTGATTGCTCTTGACTGCCCATTGAGGTTGGAAAGTACATCAGTTGGACATAAAAACAACTTTCTTGAATGATGATTTGCAAGAAGAGGTCTATGTGAAGCAATCTCCTCGATTTTCCATGAAAGGGCAAGAGCATATGGTTTGTCGCTTGCATAAAGCCTTGTATGGTATCAAACAAGCTCCACATGCATGGTATGACAAAATACATAAGCACTTGATTGCTCTTGGCTTCACATGTAGTCCAATTGAAAGCACACTCTACGCAAAGATGGGGCCGATCTTACAGTGCTTGTTCTTTATGTCGATGACATACTCTTGACTGGGTCATGTGATGCAAAACTTGACATTCTTATGGCTGATTTGTAGCATACTTTTGATGTCACTTATCTTGGTCATTTGAGCTACTATCTTGGCATCCAGTTTGTATCCATTGAGGGGGGAATCATTATGCATCAAGCAAAGTATGTTGAAAAACTACTTTAGTGTTTTGACTTTTAGGATTGCAAACCGGTTGTTATGCATCAAGCAAAGTATGTTGAAAAACTACTTTAGCGTTTTGACTTTGAGGATTGCAAGCTAGTTTCCACACCAGTTGAGACAAGATTTAGGTTCTCAATTAAGGATTCCACAGATGCATTTGACACTTCTCTTTATCAGCAAGCTCTTGGATGTCTTATATATGCATGCAACACAAGGCCGGATATATAGTATGCAGTTTCCCAGTTGAGTCGATTCATGCATAGCCCTGACACTAAGCATTGGTAAGTGGTGAAACGTGTGTTTAGATATCTCAAAGGAACTTTGAGCTTAGGTCTCTTTTATGGAAGAGATATTTAGCCATGATTGCATGCTTTTACAGATCGCATGTCCAGTAGTGGTAATTGCTTTTCCCTTGGAGACTCATGCATATCTTGGTTGAGTAAGAAGCAAGCTACAATGGCGACATCGAGTTGTGAAGCTGAGTACAGGGTAGTTTTTAGAGTTATAGTGGAGTGTATATGGCTGAGATGCCTATTGATGGATCTTTGCATGGAGATTGATGTTGCTATGCATATTCTCATTGGTAGTCAGAGTGCATTGGCTGTTGCAGAAAACCCAATGTTTCATGCATGGACCAAACATATTGAGATGCATTATCACTATTTGAGAGAGTGCTCTCATGCAGGAGATATTGATTTGGTATATGTGCCTACACAAGACAATGTGCCAGACATATTCACCAAAGTTCTTCCATGGGAAAAGTTTGAAGCTTTTTGCAAAGCTTTAGGCTGATTATCTTGTGGTGGCTGATCTGTCACTGCTTGTATGGGTTCACATCATTCGCTCCAGGTGGGTTTGTTACACTTATGTGTTCCTCGAGTAGCCTTGATGTGAACCTTTTCCCTATACATGGATAGTTTTTACTCTTAGTGTTGGCTAGAGGTTTTTTCCCCATGTTACCACATACATGATTCATTCATTTGTAGTGGTACTTTGTACTTATGGATATTATTCAACTCTTACTTTAGTTCAGTTCATCGTCAATAGAGAGAGCTATTCCAACCATCCATCCTTTGTGTGTGTCTTGCTGCATTTGTGCTCCTTGTGTGTGCTTTCTATGTGTCTCTCGCACTTCTATACACACCCAACAATGAGTACATAAGTTTTAGATATGCCAACCCTAGGCCACGCTGATCATAACCATGGACGCCATCACTAAGAGGGGATTCTTATGGGTATGGGGTGACAATTTTATTAGGGATTTTACTTAGACTTCACAATACCCATGCATGCCTGGAAAATCATCAATAAAAGTCACGAAGTAAAGGTAGTTTCTAAAAGAAGGTGTTTGCATAGGACCACAAACTTCATTGTGAACAAGCTGCAATTTCTAAGTAGCTCGAACTAAACCATCTTTTGGGAAGGAGGAATGTTACATTTTACCCAAAATACAACCTTCACAGACATGTTTACTAGGTGCCTCAAGTTTATGCAGAGAGAGCACCATTTTAGATTTCTATAAGAATACCAAATTAGAAAAAATCAGATGACCAAAGCATGCATGCCGAAGCTTTGCACATGAGATAGCCTAAGAATCTTGAAATGAGTATGGAAGTTGGTTCTATATAGGCTATGGTAAAGATCATCTCTTATTGACCATGGAAGCTATATTCAAGGCTCTTGATTAGACCAAAAATTTCCATGCTCATGTGGATGCCTCGCTTTATGCAATATGATGCATTTTGACTCAACTACTAGAGGAAGGTACTATATAAATTTTCCATAGTGTGCACAAGTAGATGATTGGATCATTATTTATTGGCCAAAAAATTAGAGTCCTTTATTGATCATCAAGCTCTACTAGACCTACAAACCTTGCAATGCAAGTAGATTGCTTATATGGTTTTTATTGTTGATGAGATTTGATTTTTAAGTGGCAGCAAAAGAAGGGAAAATCCATGCACATGTAGATGACTTGTTGAATATCGCTAATTGAAATCCCTTGAAGGAGTGGCTAATGATCTGCATAATGCATATTTGCTCAAAGTACAAGTGATGTTATAATGGGTGGCGGAGATATTGCTTTACTCATCTTTGGGCCCAAACATTTTAAGGACAAGAACATTTCTAAGTTAGTTTTTTGAGCATGCAACCATCATATCATTGCACGTGGAATCTACCATAAAGACCAAGATGACATACCATCTTCTTTTTTAGATGATGATGAAAAAGAAAGTATATAGATGCATCTGTAACATACAAATAGTGATGCAAAATTATAAGTCACAACCTTTGCAAAACTTACAACATATGGGGGTATAATGACCAAAGATGGACAAGCATGTATATGAGAATGTGAGTGCATGTAAGATCTTCCAAATAAAGCCACCTACTAAATTTGGAACCCTCTATCAATTTATGAAAGAACAAACTTGTAGTCAACCTATCATTGAATTTTCAAAGGAAAAGAAACTCCATGAGGGAAATATTTTAACTAGAAGAAAGTATTTGGAAGAAGTGGCAAAAGAGTACATGGGATTAGGCAATTTTTGTACGAAAGGGGAAAGGAAAATCACTTACAACTGTCCATGAAAGCAAGCCCTTACCCACTCTTGAAATGGCTCATGCAAAGGTAGTAGGAGGTTACTTCTTAACAGGTTGGAAAACAAAAAGGATTCTATTTTCTCGCTTGTGGTGCCACATGCTTCAACTTGCCAACAAAATTCTTTATTAGGCACTATGAAACATGTCAACATGTGAAGCATTCATTTTGCAAGGATGAAATGCCCCTTTGATTAGTGATGGGAGGAAGAGCCTTTGAGAAGTGGGATATTGATTAAATCAAATGTATCAACCTACCAACTAAAGGAACACATATGGAATATGTAAATTTTGTAATAGGTTATTTGATGAAGTGGGTGAAAGCCAAGGAAACCCCAAAAGATGATGCAAACATGATTATCAAGTTCCTCTTCAAGATATCTTCACAAGGTATAACATACCTATGGATGTTGTGAGTGATTGAAGAACAAATTCTATCAAAAAACATTGGTGAGTTGTTTGTGAGCCATACAAAGTCAATACCATACTTAGTTTAGAAGGAATGACTAGAATAAGCAATTTCACTATGAAATCAGGGTTTATCATGTGGATTGCAAGACAACATTGGGAACAAAACCATTCAATATGATGTATGGCCAATATACCACTCTTTCAACTAAATTCTTAGTACCCAGCTTGAGAGTAGCTAGAGATTACCAATGGACAGGAAATAAATTATTGAAACAAGTGGATGAATTAGATAGATTTACTTCACTTTACTTAGGATCTTAAATGCACAAATATTTTTTTCTTCTAACATCCGACGTTCCACATTGTCTTCACTCAAAGGATTCATGCGAAATGAAAAAACGAAAATAAGAGACACTCATTTTGTTTATGTGGTTGTTGAAGCAAAATAAACAAAAGAATGAGGATAGAAAAAAGATTTAAAGAACTAAAAAAATACAAAAGGATTTTATCTTTGTTGTGTGTATATATGGAGGGATTTGTGATTGTCCATTGTCTCCCCCTCCCTTGGAGTGAATTTTAAGTGTAGTGCATGGGTTTAGCTATGGGGGTGCCTTGTAGACAACCTTGTAATATGGAACTATGCATGTATATTTTTAGGTGCAATATCGATGATATGGTGAAAATGAGGGGATATCCCTAACTGATGTTTTAATGCGTTTTTCTCGGCAAGGATTTTTGAATTATGAAATTTGGTAGAATTTGAATTCAAATGTAGAGAGTTTTCTTTCTTTGGGTATCCTGATGTTAAATTGTATCATGGTTCTACATCATCTTTTAATGAGAATTGCAAATTTTGAAGCCCTTTAATTGATTGATGATGTTTCATTGACATTTATTCTTGTATTGTTCTATGCCATTATGTCATTGTTGTAGTTTTTGAAAATAATTAGATGTCATAGGTGTTGAAAGAAACTTCCTATGTATCCAAGGATGAGAATACCTTGTTATTGATTCTTACGTATAAGATTCTTTAAGAAGATTTGAAAGTTCATTGGGCCATTTGGGTATCCAAATAAGAAGGAATGTGTTTCTATTCATACATAAATTCCTTTAGAACCCAACAAGACCTATGTTGCATTGGAGTTAGACAAAATCTTCAAACTTCTCCCTAGGTAGAACCTTCGTGAAAAGGTATGCAATGTTCTCCTACATTGGCACGTATGCCAAGCTGATCTCTCCAATAGAGAACCTCTCCCTGACATAATGCTAATGCACCTCAATGTGCTTAGTGCGAGCATGGAACACAGGGTTCCTCGCAACTTCCAATGTGCTCTGACTGTCAGTGAAGATGGTGGTGGCACAAGACTGATCAACACCCAAATCAGTGATACGACGTTTGAGCCACGCACGCTCAACAATCACTGTGAAAGCTTCCCTATACTCAGCCTCACAACTGGAAGTGGCCTTAGTAGGTTGCTTCTTGCTCAGCCAAAATATGCATGAGCTACCAAGCATGAAGTCAAAACCACTAGTGGACACATGATTGTCATAGCAACCAACCTAGTCAGAGTAAAAAAAAGCATGCAAATCTGGCGGTAGTGATCCCCCCTTGGGATAAAACAACCCAAGTAGTCGGGTACCACTCAAGTAGCGAAAGATGTGCTTAACCGCGTGCCAATGCTTGAAACCTGGGCAATGCATAAACTTGCTCATCTGTGAGATAGCAAACCGAATATCTGGTCGAGTAATACGTAAGTAAATCAAGCATCCAACAACGTGCTGATAGAGAACAACATCAAATGCATCTCCAACATCATGAAGACTCAATCGTAAACCTGTCTCCATAAGAGTGGCAATAGGTTTATAGTCTTCAATGCCAAAATTCTGCAATAATGTGTTCATATATTTTGTTTGACACAAAGCTATTCTACCATCAACTTGCATAAATTGAATGCCCAAATAATGATGCAAATGCCCCAAATTAGACATCTCAAACAAGGCATGCAAATCAGCCTTGAAATCAGCAATATGCTTTTCATGAGGAGCAGTGAGCAACATGTCATCAACATACACAACAATGATCAGAAGCACATCATTAGCACGCTTAACATATAAGGTGCTTTCAGTTGGACTCTTCTCAAAACCATGTGCAATCAGATAGGCATGTATCTTTTCATACCAAGCACGTGGTGCTTGTTTTAAACCATATAATGCCTTCTTTAACCTGCACACTTGGTTTTCATGCCCTTTTTGCACAAGCCACGGGGCTGAATAACATACACTTCTTCATGCAAGTCACCATTCAATAATGTTGTTTTAATGTCCAATTGATGTACATTCCAACCATGATGAGTTGCAAGTGCACAAATGCTACGAATAGTAGTCATTCGGCATGTAGGTGCAAAGGTCTTATCAAAATCAATGCCTCTTTCTTGCGCATAACCCTTTGCAAGCCTAGCCTTATACCTGTCAATTGCTCCATTAGGTTTATGCTTCAACTTGTATATCCACTTAATGCCAATGGCCTTCTTTCCAGGAGGCAAGTCACGTAAAGACCAGGTACCATTTTTCATTATAAAATCATATTCAGATTGCATTGCAACCATCAAATGTTTAGAATTTTGTGCTTCATCAAATGAAACAGGATTAGTCTCATCACAGAGACTAGAGGCAGCCATAACATAGCAATGTAATCCAAAAGAGGCACTATGAGAGCCTGAATGAGTGCAATATGGCTATCAATGCATGTGCCTGAGCATCTCTTCCATGCCAACGAATTTGCTCTGTAGTAGATGCAGTAGGAACCGCAACACGAATAGGAATTTGAAGAATATCAACGTCTTCAATGCCATCTGCATCAGCTTCAATATTTGTAGGTATAATAGGATGTTTTTCAACACCCTGGACAATGTTCCATAGTCCTTTTGCAACCAATACATTGTCGCATCATATAAGCCCACACTGGGTACTTGGTACCGTCCAAATTATCCTCAACAACCAACATACGGAATACATCATTGCTTTTAACCATGGCCACTAACCAAAATACCCTAATGGAGAAAAATGATTGTATCTAAAAAAGTTGAATAGAACTATCGAGAGTATGCTCACCAAATTTCGTGTGATTGAGATTGTGTCCGGAGGGGTGTCGACAATGCCCTAGATGAAGAGGCAACCTGCTCTGATACCAATTGTTGAAGTTAGACGTCTGTTGAAGCACGTGAACAACACAAGGAAGAAGGAGAAGCTTGGAGCACAACACACAATACTGAATGCATTACCACTAGAATGTACAAAGATAAGTAACCCATTAGGGCTATAGGCACATATACAAGTTGGGGGAACAAAAACCTCCTAAAGAGGGAAAAAAGTGACCTAGTGTTCCTAGTGTCTCCACACACATCACAAAAAAACCTAAATATATCAACATGTTGTTGATGTTTAATTCTCCAAAAGGAATGATATTTTGATGAACATTGACAAGTTGAATTTTGAGCCGTGCTTAAGATTATAGAAGATGATCTAAAACATTGTCTCCTAGAATTGTTATTGTACCTCTAAAAAAGTCATTGATAACCTTTATTTGACTTGTTTGTTGATATAGAGCACGATGTTGGTCAATGATTCTTCTTGGCATGAATCATTATTGGTATAGTGATAAGATTATTTTGCTCTTTATTATCACTCTGCGGTGTGATTTGGATATGTTTGCTAGGATTCTTTCATGTTCATGTAAGTTTGGATGATTCTTAGTTAGATTCTATTGAAATATGAGATATATATACTAGTAAAGAAGCAAGAAGAGAGCTGGGAAGTATTGCACATGCATCTTGTTCCTCTAGGAACCTTGAAAGCTCCCTTCCTAGCATGATAGTTGATATAATGTCTTGTGCTAGAATAAGGGTTAACTTATAATTAAGCAACCAATATAACCACAAGATGAATTTCTCAGTTAACTCTTGATCCTCACATACTAAAAGGTTTACATACATGAAGATGTTTCCAATGTGGAATGGGAGCTTTATGTCTCTACACCATTGATAGTGTTTCCTCCAATTCCTATGAGATGTGCCTCTATAGGCTAGATGATTCGTTGGATTGTTTGAACCGCTATCTTATTGTATTGAAATAATCTCTAGAATCTTCTAGATAATTGGTGATGTTTAAGTCTTTCCATTACATACCAAGTTTTAAATATGTTCTTGCCAATGCAATGGGAATCCATATCTCTTTCATGGCTATACAAGTGTTTATTAGAATTTGGTCATTCAAGCTCACTTCATAAGCATGTTGTGGCAACTATTGCTACCTCTTAATTCATTTCAAGTCTTGAGTATGTGATTATTATCTTATGTTTTGTTTTTTTTTTCTTTTGATTCATAGCGAATCATAATATTTTCATGATTCCTTATTGTTGATTCTCGTGTTTGTTTGAATTTATTCATTCAAAATCACTTCATAAGGATGTATGTACTTATTCTCTTGTGTTTTTTTCTTTTTTCTTTTGATTCTTGGTGAACTATAATATTTTCATGATTTCTTATGTTAATGGATCTTGGAATAGCATTATCCTAGGACCATTGATGTAAATAGTTGAGATCACATCTCAAACGCGCTCTCAAATCTTGTCATTCACCCCACCACCACCTAAACCAGGATTAGCCTTAGTATATCCTACTCTTGAAGACCTGGACGTGATGTTCAAGTCCTACTAGGATCAACTTAAAGCAAAGATGATGGAAATTTCTCAAGATATGTTCGATGGAAGTTGTCTTTTCAATAAGACAAAATCAATTTAATTGGACTTACATTTCAAAGGAATTTTGGAGAGATTAGAGTGGTCAATACCAAACCCAAGACTTTAACTACACGAGAGGCTTAAAATAGTGGAAGTGAAAGGATAAGATTACCTCAATAGGGAATTTATGTTCCTAATTCCATGGCTTATGGAGTTCCTTCCTCAATAAATCATTACTCTCGATCATTCTTAAAAGAGATACAAGAGGAGAAATGGGCCAAGAAGAGAAAGAATCCTCCTCCAATGCAAGAAGTGGATGATCTTCATGATCGATTCCCTCATGAAATTGCCTCTATATATGGGTAGCAAGAGGATGCACAATCGAGTGAAAGACTAGAATTTGAATCCAATCCCTTGCAAGAATTGCCACACTTCACCGATGTAGTTAGAAGCACTAAAGTAGTTCCATTTCCAAGGAACACAGAGTGCATTCCATAGGATCAGACCTGTCATGGATGCATGATTACACACACTTATGGATGTGTAAAGTTGTAGTGGAAGACGAGAAGAGGCTAATCGCTAGAAACTTAGGTGCTAACAATAACCCTAGATCAATTTAAGACCAGCCTACTCACATATGACCTTTCTTGATGAATAATTTGAACCCCATGGCTGGGATAACATCTTAGCAATGATGAACATAACAGTGAACAAAGATCAATGGAAAACCCATTGTGACGAAGATGGCTATGAAGTCTATGTATTCATGATAGAACCTCTTATGTTTGAACTTGTCATTGAGGAATTTGAGACTAGCACATCTATACTAATGGAAACCAATGATGATGATGCTAAATCCATCATCATGGATCCCTTTTGTGCTTCAAAGGAGGAGTATTTACTCTTTGTTGAAGCAAGGACTTAGGAACAAAGAGAGCATAAGAGTGATCTATTGTTATCTACACAGGTAGATGCCAAGAGTGAGAAGAAAAAGAGAAATAAACAATCCCTCACACAAGAGGAGGAAGAAAATTTATTTGAATTGGTAGAAAATTTCAAGAATTATGAAATAAAAGACATAAAAATTATGTTAAGAATGCCTAGATGAGAAGCTCCCCTAGGAGAAGCATACAATGATAAGGAGAAGACTAACATGACTTGAGTCAAGAAGAAGAAAGAGAATTAATCAAGTTATTGGGAGAGTAGAGAGATGTATTTGCTTGGAATTACAAGGACCTGAAAGGAGTGAATCTAGACATCTTCACTCATAGGATCCCTATGACCTTATAGGCCAAGCCAATGAAGTAGAGGCCTTATACCTATAATGATAATTATGTAGCCAAGATTAAAGAGGGAATAGATTGGTTCATAGAAGCTGTATTCATCTATAAGATTGAGCATATTGAATGGCCATCCCCATTGTTGTAGTGCCCAAAAATAATGGCAAATTGCAAGTGTGAATTAACTTGAAGAAAGTTAACACTACCACTATTCATGATAGTTATCCACTTCCAATCACTAAACATCTCTAAGGATGAGAAGCGCACAAGGAAGTCTACAATTTCCTTGATGGATTTTCATGTTATAACCAAGTGTCCATAGCCCTAGAAGATCAACATGAGATAAATTTCGTCCATTGAATGGGTTATCTTTGCATTTTGTGTGATGCCATTTGGGCTCACCAATGCATCTGATACATTTTGAAGGCTAATGTGTCATGGCTTTAAGGAATTCTTGAGGAATAATTAAGAGGTCTACGTGGATGATCTATCTGCCCATTCCCACATGAGATACACTCACATCTTAGAACTCAAGCACACCTTTGACAAATGCGATGAATATCAAGTCTGTTCAAACCCAAAAAAATGTGTTTTCATGGTTAGGCAAGGTAATATTTTAGGCCATATTGTGTCAAAGAATGGAATATCAACCGATGAGGATAAAGTGAGAGCTATAATAAAGTTATGAAGACCCAAAGCTTTCATGGGACACTGTGGATACCATAGATGGTTTATCCATACATATGCAATAATTGTAAAGCACCTATACAACCTTTTGAAAAATTTCAAGCGGAGTGATGAGTGTGAGACATCTTTCAAGGAATTGAAAAGATGATTGTGATCATTCTCAATTTTAACAATGCTATATTGGAATAAGCCATTCCACATTCATGTGGATGCTTCCAATTTTGCTATTGGATGCATGCTAGCACAACCAATAGGTGAAGGAAACACTCGTCTCCCCATCACCTATGAAAGAAGGGAATTGAATGCTGTAGAACAAAATTATATGGCCATAAAGAAGGGTTAGACATGATATATGCAATTAAGAAATTTAGACACTATTTTCTTGCAAACAAGTTTAAATTCTTTACAGACCATCAAGCCCTGCTTTACCTAGTGAACAAGCCTCCGAACACCTTTCTAGACTTACTTCAGGAGAATCACTGTAAGGAATATCAGATAAACTTCGTGATGCTTATTTGTTCAACTTGGAAGTATTTCCTAATTGGGAAAGAACACTTGTGCCTATCCTCACATTTGGACCTAAGAATCCAATATTTAGGATGAAGGATGAGGAAATTACCAAATCCCAAAGATACCAAACACTAGCAGGAATTATATGCAAGCAAAGTGATCAAGGAATCTTAGCTTGCTATGGGGATGAAGAAGAATATGCTAAATGGTTGCAGTTAGCACATGTAGGTGCATTAGGGCAACATCACTCTAAATAGAGAACCCTATAGAATCTGGAAAGATTAGGCATGTATTACCCAATGATGGAAGCAACCATCTATAGGTTATTCAAGGATTGTCCAATTTATATTAACCATTATTGTTAGTGTCTATGTGAAAGGCCAAATGGCTGTCAGACACTTTTGTATATGTTCTTTAATAAAACATATAGTGGCCTAGCCATCCATAGACTATAAGCTCGGCCACATTTGTAACACCCATGAAATCTATGTTCATGCTCTCTGTGTACTATGTTTTCTACGCATTCTACAGGCTATATGCAGAGTATTGTGTATGGCATCTGGATCTAGGTTTTTACATCGAGGGTATCATTGTGGAGATCTCAAGAAGGAGAGTCCATTGAGGTGCATCTCTATCAAAATACTTCACTGGTATTAGAGCATTCAGATGCAAATTTATTTTTCCTTTTGTGTGAGCAAAGCGAGCACCCACTCACTTCTCCAAGACCTTCTCCAATGCTTATGATCAACATAGTGATCAAGGCATAAACCTCAACATACCTTGTCCAAACCAAAACTACTCCAAATTGAGTGTTTGATAGCTCATTTGAAAGCTATTAGTGTCTAGTTTGAGTGACCAAAGCCTCAAGTTCATCGTATTCTTCAATTGATACCAATTTTCATTCTATGGTTCAGCTATATGTAAAAGTCTTGATCTTGAGAAGGTCTTCCACACTTTCCATTGCGCATAGGAGAGGAATTCTCCAACAAGAATCACTCTTGAGAATAAGACCAAGGCTTGTTTGGCTCACTCTCCTCCCATTCAATATATCCTCTTGCATTAAAAATAGTAATGATCTAGAATGGTCTAGTGCCACTATGTGGCCATCATGCAACAATCATCCCCATTACCATTGAATACCTTAGGATATCCCCCCGAGCTTGGGACCTTGGCTATGGCTGGCCCTTGTCCCCCACACACATGGAGTGGTCTCTATAGGCCAATGTTTGACACTCCACCTTCTAAAGATCATTGTCCTCAATGATCAATGAGGGAAAGTACTTGCGAACGAGAGCTTCTAATTCCCAAGTAGAGTCTGTAAGCAGTGATCCTCTCCAAGCTACTAGATACTCCTAGATGACACCGTTTCTCAACTGCTCCTTTCTCTGATCTAGTATCCTATCTAGAGAATGTTCTTTGATATCACTTTCCTACAAAGAAACCATACCCTCTATTAGATTATCCTCCGTGGAAATATACTCTCTAAGTTTACTAACATGAAACACTGGATGGACTCTGCACCCTAGAGGAAACTCTACTCAATATGCATCATCACTAAGCTTTTTAACTATCTTTCAAGGTCCACAAAACCTTGCTGAAAGCTTAGTACACTTCCCTGTGGATATGGAAGTAGATATAGCTGGCACTTGAAGAAAAACTCTTATCTCCTTCCTCAAAGACTCTAGGAGATCTCTTCCTGTCAGCATATTCCTTTGCCCTATTAGCTGCTTGTTGCATCTTGGCTTTAGCTATTTCTAAATTTGTTTGGAGGATCTCTAAGAACTCCGAAGCACGAGGAATTTCTTTGGCATTCCTATGGTACTAGGAGTAGAGGGATTCATGACATAGTTCATCTCAAAAGGAGACATTCCTGTCACTTTATAAGGTTTGTTGTTATAAGCAAACTCTACTAATGGCAAGTGACTATCCAAATCTATCTACCTCTCATACACATATGCTCTCAAGATGTCCTCTAGAATCTGGCTGACCCTCTTGGTCTGACCATCTGTCTATGGATCATCACCTCTACTCATTTTCAATGACACTTTTAGTTTGTCAAATACAAACTTCCAAAAGTGTCCCATGAATCTGATATCCCTATTAGAAACTATGGATGTCCATAACCCATGTAATCTGAAGACATGCTGGATAAATAAATTTGCTACCTGTGGAGCTTCTATTGTCTCCTATGTGGGTATGAAATGATCCAGCTTGCTCAATCTATCTACCACAACTAGGATAGTATCCCACTTCCTTTGGGTCCACGATAACCCACTATGAACTCCATGGATAGACTATCCCAGTTATGCTCTGGAATCTATAAAGGATGTAAAAGACCTAGAGTATTTACCTTTTCTGCCTTGTTGACTTGATACATAAAGCATTGTTGAACATATGTCTGGACATCTCTAGCTAATCCAGTGTTGGAGTTAGACGTCTGCGGAAGCACGCGAACATCACAAGGAAGAAGAAGAAGCTTGGAGCTCAACACACAATACTGAATGTATTACTAGGGAATGTACAAAGATAAGTAGCCCATTAGGGCAATAGGCATATATACAAGCCGGGGGAAATAAACCTCCTAAAGAGGGAAAAAAGTGCCCCGACGGTCCTAGTGTGTTCACACACATCACTACCTAAATATATCAACAAATCCCCCCTGGGAGTGATGCGGTGAACAAGGAGCTGGCACTCATGTATAAGGAAGTGCCAAGCTATGTGGAACTCACTCCACAAAAGGAAGTAAGCCCAAAGCTTTGCGGAAAGCTTCAAACGTCTCCCTAGGCAGAGCCTTCGTGAAAAGGTCTGCAATGTTCTCCTGCGTGGGCACATATGCCAAGCTGATCTCCCTAGCAGAGAACCTCTCCCTGAAATAGTGATAATGCACCTCAATGTGCTTAGTGCGAGCATGGAACACAGGGTTCCTCGCAACTGCCAATGCACTCTGACTGTCAGTGAAGATGGTGGTGGCAGAGGACTGACCAACACCCAAATCAGCCATAAGGCGTCTGAGCCACACACACTCAACAGTAGCTGTGAAAGCTGCCCTATACTCAGCCTCACAACTGGAAGTGGCCACAGTAGGCTGCTTCTTGCTCAACCAAGATATACATGAGCTACCAAGCATGAAGCAAAAGCCACTAGTGGACACACGAGTGTCATAGCAACTAGCCTAATCAGAGTCAGAAAAAGCATGAAAATATGGCGGTAGTGATCCACCCTTGGGATAAAACAACCCAAGTAGCCGAGTACCACTCAAGTAGCGAAAGATGCACTTAACCGCCTGCCAATGCTTGACTCCTGGGCAATGCATAAATCTGCTCATCTGTGAGACAACAAACTGAATATCTGGTAGAGTAATGCATAAGTAAATCAAGCATCCAACAGCCTGCTGATAGAGAACAACATCAAATGTATCTCCAACATCATGAAGACTCAATCGTAAACCTGTCTCCATAGGAGTGGTAATAGGCTTACAGTCTTCAAGGCCAAAACGCTGCAATAATGTGTCAATATATCTCGTTTGACACAAAGCCATTCCACCATCAACTTGCATAAACTGAATGCCCAAATAGTGATGCAAATGCCCCAAATCAGACATCTCAAATGAGGCATGCAAATCAACCTTGAAATCAGCAATATGCTTCTCAATAGGACCAGTGAGCAGCATGTCGTCAACATAGACAACAATGATCAGAAGCACATCATTAGCACCCTTAACATATAAGGTGCTTTCAGTTGGACTGTTCTCAAAACCATGTGCAACTAGATAGGCATGTATCTTCTCATACCAAGCACGTGGTGCTTGCTTTAAACCATATAATGCCTTCTTTAACCTGCACACCTGGTTTTCATGCCCTTTCTGCACAAAGCCACGGGGCTAAAAAACATACACTTCTTCATGCAACTGACCATTCAGAAATGTTGATGGGCTGCAAGTGCACAAATGCTCCGAAGAGTAGTCATACGACATGTAGGTGCAAAGGTCTCATCAAAATCAATGCCTCTTTCCTACGCATAACGCTTTGCAACAAGCCTAGCCTTATACCTGTCAATTGTACCATCAGGTTTACGCTTCAGCTTGTATACCCACTTAGTGCCAATGGCCTTCTTGCGAGGAGGCAAGTCACATAAAGACCATGTACCATTCTTCATTATAGCATCATATTCAGACTGCATAGCAGCCATCCAATTTTCTGAATTCTGTGCTTCATCAAAAGAAACAGGCTCATTCTCATCATAGAGACTAGACGCAGCCTTAGCATAGTAATCTGATGGAAAGGAGGCACTATGAGAGCCTGAACGAGTACGATATGACAAAGGTGCATCTAATTTGCTGTCACGCAAAGTCTGCACCAGCCATTTTGGCATAGTTTTTGCCTGCTCAATATCAGCTCTCTCATCAACAAGTGCATCATGTAAATCTGCATCATCATATGAAACCTGCAAAGGCTAACAAGTTGCCTCATTAGGACCAACACTAGACTATCCACCTGTAAAAAGAGGCATCAAAGTATCATACATGTCTTTGGAGCTAACAGATGTCTCCTTAGTACATGAAAGCAATGGCTGAATAGCATCTTCCACAAAGACAACATCATGGCTAACCAGAATGCGTTTAGTATGTGGATGATACAGACGATAGCCTTTACTTTCAGAACTGTACCCAACAAAAATATGTTTTACTGCCTTATCATCCAATTTTCTGTGATGTTGTTCAGGCACTAGTGCATATGCCAAACAACCAAAAACACGTAGATGAGCAACAGATGGCTTGCGGTCATGCCAAGCCTCATATGGAGTGATAGACTGCAGCGCTTTAGTGGGACACCTGTTCAGTACATATCCTGCACACATGACAGCCTCAAGCCAGAAACTATGTGGTAAAGCCTGACTCTTGACCATGCACCTTGCCATCTCCATGAGTGACCTGTTCTTTCGTTCAGCAACTCCATTTTGTTGAGGTGTATACGACACTGTAGACTGGTGTTTTATCCCACGTTCAGCCAGAAATGCATTAAAATCAGAAGACATATATTCCCCCCCTCGATCAGAACGGAGGGTGCCCATTTTACATGCTGACAGATTTTTAGCCAAAATAAAAAACTATTTAAAGCACATGAATACTTCGGACTTTTCTTTGAGTGGATATACCCATGCATGCCTGGAAAAATCATCAATGAAAGTCACGAAGTAAAGGTAATTTCCAAAAGAAGGTGTCTGCATAGGACCACAGACATCTCTATGTACGAGTTGCAATTTCTGAGTAGCCCGAACTGAACCATCTTTTGGAAAGGATGAACGCTGCATTTTGCCCAAAATACAGCCTTCACAAACATGTTTTCTAGGTGCCACAAGTTTGGGCAAAGAGGACACCATTTCAGATTTCTGTAGGCGTAGCAAACTAGCAAAATTTAGATGACCAAAGCGTGCATGCCAAAGCTTTGCATCTGACATAGCCTGAGAATCATTTACTGCACATGCCAAATCATTTATAGATCTTTCATAGTCTATGAGCTTATACAACCCACGACATAAAATGCCAGAAGCAATAATCACATTGCCATTTGATAGATCATGAACTGTATACCTGTCATCAACAAATTTCGCAACCAAGCCAATCTTGGCTAATGTAGAAACTGATAACATGTTCTTTTTGATCCCTAGCACAAATAAAGCATCTGACAAAGTGAAAGAACTACCATCAGCAGTAGTCAAAATGATCTTACCAACTCCCATAACAGGATAAGAGGAGTTGTTGGCGCATGTAACAGCATTCCGTATAGGGGCAGGCTCGAGTGAAGAGAAGAAACTGCACTGCGAGGTAATATGTTTGGTTGCCCCACTGTCAAAATACCAAACATCTGAGTCTAGTGCAGACATGCACTAATCATAAGAAGATGGGTCAAAACTGCAGACAGTAGTAAACGCCCATTCTTCTTCCTGCACAAGATTTGTAGACTCTGTTTTTGGTGTAGAGGCCTCTGCAACAACCATTCCAGCCTCTTTCTTCTTTGCCTCTTTAGCAGCCAGTTTTGGACAGTTCTTTATGATATGATCATTCCCTTTACAATACTTACAAAAAAATTTCTGCTTTTCTGATTTTTTCTCATGTTTGTCTTGGTTCTTTGAATGTGGAGCATTTGCAGATTTCTGCTTACTAGTAGAAGAGCTCCATTTTCCTTTGCCCTTCTGACTAGCTAGGAAAGCTTGATCTGCAACTCACATAATGGACCTGTTCTGCCTGGACTGATCTTCCTGCAACAGAACAGAGAGTAACTCCTCAAATGATAAGGCATTCAGATTGCCTTTCATCATCAACCGAAGAGTAGAAGCAAAACCCTGATATGAGTCAGGAAGACCATTCAGAACGGTCTGCACAAGTGAGCTATCTGGGATAACCTCATGAGCAGAAATCAATTGTTCCTTCAAATCTTTGATCTTCGTTAGGAAACTGTCCATAGAATCACCTTCATTCATGTGCTCACTCTCCAACTGTTTTCGGAGGTAAGCAACACGAGCCTCATTCCTAGCTTGGTACAATGTGGTAAGTGTATCCCAAGCATCCTTAGCTGTTCTACAAGAGCGAATATGAGGAATAATGGCACGTTTGATAGACAAAGCTATCAATGCATGTGCCTGGGCATCTCTGCCATCCCAACGAATCTGCTCTGCAGTAGGTGCAGTAGAAACAACAACACGAATATGAATCTGCAGAATATCATCTTCGACACCATCTTCATCAGCTCCACCACCTATATTTGCAGCACCTATAGTCAGAGGTGTAACAGGACGTCTTTCAACACCCTGCACAATGTTCCACAATCCTTTTGCAACCAATACATGTCGCATCATATAAGCCCATAATGGGTAGTTGGTACCATCCAACTTATTCTCAACAGCCAACATACGGAATACATCACTGCTTTCAGTCATGGCCGGTGACTAAAATACCTTGATGCAGAAAATTGACTGTATCTCAAAAAGTTGAATAGAACTGCCCAGACGAGTTCTGCTAGACTTGTAGCAGACTTTGAGACGCTTAAACTGGCGAACAGAAATTGGTATATACCTTTGGCACAAAAAGACAAAATAACCTACACAAGCACTGCGATAGTGTGTTCGGAGGCCGAAACGAGCTGAGATTGGTACCACAGATAGAAGTTGTTTTGATCTCTGAAACACCCTGAGTATGCTCACCAAATTTTGTGCAAATCTGAGACTGCAAACGGAGGAGTGTCGACGGCGCCCTAGATGAAGGGACGACCTGCTCTGATACCAATTGTTGGAGTTAGACGTCTGCGGAAGCACGCGAACATCACAAGGAAGAAGAAGAATCTTGGAGCTCAACACACAATACTGAATGTATTACTAGAGAATGTACAAAGATAAGTAGCCCATTAGGGCAATAGGAGTATATACAAGCCGGGGGAAAAAAACCTCCTAAAGAGGGAAAAAAGTGCCCCGGCGGTCCTAGTGTGTTCACACACATCACTACCTAAATATATCAACATCCAGGACACCAAAATGTTCTTCTAACAAGATGAGTTTTCTTCTCAATGCTAGGATGCCATGCATAAGGAACATCATGACTTTTCTTCTCAAATCCCGAGAGTCTGGTAAGAAAAACTTTCCTTTTTGTTTAACTATTCCATCCTGCTTTGAGAAATTGGAATACAAAATTGACTTGTTTGCTTTACTAGGGGAAGAAACAACTAGAACTACCTCGTCTCCTATGATAGAGTCATTAATGATGGCTCTAATGATCTGTAACAAATGTGGAACTTCTACATGTGCTTTCTTAATATCTTGAAGCAATGAGCTTTCTAGAATTGCAAAGCTCATTTGATACACTATCCATGATAATGCATCAACTACTATATTTTATTTGCCTCTTCTATATAGGATTTCCATGTGAAACTCCTGCATGAGCTCAACCCAATGAGCTTGTCTACCTCAAAGATCTAGCTGACTACAAAAGTACTTGAGTGTATGGTGATCTATGTATACCTTAAAGTCCACACCATAAAGATAGTGTCTCCAAACTTTAAGAGCATGCACCACTACATACAAATCTTGTTCATGCATTGGCCAATTGCATTGTGCACTACCCAACTTTTTGCTTTCAAAAGCTATTGGCATGCCACCTTGGCTCAAGACTAGCCCTATGGCTATGCCACTAGCATCTGTCTCCAACTCAAATGGTTTCCATGGATCTACCACTTTGAGTATAGGAGCCTCTAAAACATCTTGTTTCATAGTATCAAAACTTTGTTGTTGCTCTTTATTTCATGCAAATGATACTTTGCCTTGAATTAGGATGGGAACTCACCAAAATCCTCATCTCCATCACTCCTTATCTATGTAGGATCAATGATGATGGTAGATACTATTTTCTTCTTCTTAGGAAAATCCTTAAAGAGGTGTTGTCCTAGTCATCCATATCACAATCCTTCCTTCATTGCCTTCTCTTTTTGTTGAGGGGTAAGAATATAATTATTGTACACCCTCTCAGCCAGAGCAAACACTTTTCTTTTTCCTCTTGAAACCTTCTTGATCATGTGCATCTACTTAACCTCTTTATAAGGGTGTGATGGATTGAGCTAGGAGTGGATACAAAACAACATTGACTCATCTTAGTCCATGAGGACTTCTGACCTTGGAAGCCTATGCCCTCGTGTCCATCCTCATAAACTAGAGCCATCTCCATTGCATGTGCCAAGGAGTGACACCTCTCCTTCCTCCCTAAAGGTCAAATAGTTTCTCTTAAGTTCCAAGATAAACTTGTGGACCTGGAGAAACTTTGGGATAGAGTCAAGTACTTTGAGAAGTATCTCTCTATACTTGTCTGAATACTGCTGAATGGTTTGGTTTTTCAACTGACAAAAAACCAAGTGTCTAGTGCTCTAGACCACTTATCAGGTGATATAAATTTATTATAGAACAAGAATTCAAATTGCTCTCAAGTCATGGGCTCTTTCTTGTCTTGCGCTATCTTACACTGCCACTTGTGGGTGACATCCATGAGATTATACATGGCCTACTAAATTTTATTCCTATCGCCCATATTATGGCATAAACAAAAGCACTAATCCCACTTGTTGAGCCACTACTCAACAACATCAGTAGTCCTAGCACTAGTGGAGCCATGATATCTAGGCGGCTTAAGGTCCTTAAGTTGCCATCGGGTCTCTCTAACTAGTATGGTCTCTCTAGGAATCTCTGGAGTTTAATGCTCACCTGGAGCATGTAATTCCATCAATGAATCTTCAATCACATTCATAGGGATATGCCAAAACTTTAAATTTATGTAATTTACAATTTTGAATGTCTTGAATCTTAGTACCAAATTGTACAATAATATTAGCATTGGCCTACAATAAATGGAGAGAAATTACATGATGTAACTACATACAAGAGTATTTATGCACTGATATAGAGATTTGGCACAAATGAATTGGACATGCAAATTTGTAGAGGATAAAATTAATGTAGTGCAAGGAGATTGTCAATGGACTACCAAATTTCAAAGTTGTAGAAATGCAAAAGGTATGTGTAGCATGTCTATTTGGTAAATATTCAAGAGCATCATTTTTTCATGACAAGCATGTTAGTGAGAATGTACTAGAAATAGTGCATAGAGATGACCACATCTATGGGTGGTTATAGGTTTTATGTTACTTTAATTGATGACCATATATGGAAAGTATGGGTATATTTGGGAAATTATATTCAGATATTAAGGTCTCATGGAGGAGGTGAATACATGTCAAATGAGTTCAACAACTTTCTTGAAAGTCATGGAATTCAATGTCATTTTTTATGCATGTACACACCACAAAAATATACATATTATAGAAATAGCAAGAGCTTTGATGGTCGAGAAGAATATGCCTCATTGTTATTGGGTAGAAGCTATGCATACTGTTGTATGCATCATGAACATAACTCCAACTATGGCTATACATCAAGTTACACTTGAAGAGAAGTTTACAGGTAAAAAGCCAAACTTATCACATATGAAAGTATTTGGCTATATTGCATATGTACATGTTACAGATGAGTTGAGGATGAAGCTTGATCTGAAAGTAGAAAAATGTATTGGATACTGCCTTGAGCAAAAGTAGGTATATGGATGTCACAAAGGCAATACACCTTGAATATGTTACAAAAGTATGGTATGGATGATTGTAAGCCAATTTCTATGCCATTAGATCAGAATCTAAAGTTGCATACTACATCAGGTGAAGCATTGGAAAATGCTACTATGTACAAGAAAATTGTGGGAATTTTGATATATCTTATAACTACAAGGCCTGATCTAAGCTACACTGTTGGACTTGAAAGTAAATTTATGCAGGTTCCTAGGAAGCCACATTTAGATGCTCTGAGGTGCACTCTATGTTATGTGAGTGCTACTTTGGATTATGCATTGTTTTATGAAGCTGGTGTAGATTTGCAGGTTCATGGATACACCGATGCAGATTGGGCTGGTAGCATTCTAGATAGAAGATCTACTAGTGGCTTTCTATTCTCACTTGGGAGTGTAGCTATTGCATGGAGCAGTAAGAAGCAACCCACTATTGCTTTGTCGAGTAGGGAGGTTGAGTATAGAGGTGTTGAAATGGTAGCATGTGAGGCATCATGGCTAGAGATGCTACTCATAGCTTTAGGTGTAGAAGTGCAAAAGCCTATCACCATCTATTGTGATAATCTTAGTAGCATACAGTTAGCACGTAATCCTATTTTTCATGCTAGAATAAAGCATATCAAGGTACATTATCACTTCATCAAAGAGAAGGTATTAGCAGGTGATATTGATCTTGTTTATGTGAGAATGGATGAGCAAGTTGTTGATATTTTCACTAAACAACTTGGAGCAGAGAAGCTGAGGAAGTTTTGGAAGATGCTTGGATTATAGGACATGATGTTGAGCTTGAGGGGGAGTGTTGAGATATCAAGCTCAACATGTGATGATCCAAGATGACAAGTATCACTTTTTCATTTCTCTAACATGTATGATGGTCATGCCAATATATGTCAGGGATACTTCATTGAGCTTTACTAGGTTTATCTATCAAGAGTGATGGCACATTTGTTCCTTGCCGGCTCACTCATTCGCGGACATTAGGATTTTACCTTATGTACTATTCTTTATATATTGTACTTGTTGTATTGTTGTTTTTAGGTCATTCTTGTAAATTCCTTTTATGTAATAGAAGAAGAAGAAGAAGATCATTCTCCCTTGCCTCAATATGTGTGTGTGCTCCTCTTTGAGTGTGAGAGTGTGTATGTGAGCTCTCTTCCATATCTCCTTCCTCGTGATATCTTCATAATGTCAGAGATGCATTTGATGTTATTCTCTATCAACAAGTTATTGGATGCTTAATTTACTTATGCATAACACGGCCTAATATTCAATTTTCCATCACTGTGATGGCAACCTCACAACTAGAAGTGGCCACAACAGGTTGTTTCTTGCTCAACTAAGATATACATGAGCTACCAAGAATGAAGCAAAAGCCACTAGTGGACACATGATTGTCATAGTAACTGGCCTACTCAGAGTCAGAAAAAACATGTAAATATGGTGGTAGAGATCCCCTCTTGAGATAAAACAATCCAAGTAGCCAAGTAATACTCAAGTAGTGAAAGATGCACTTAACCGCCTGCCAATGCTTGAAACCTCAACAATGCATAAATGTGCTCATCTGTGAGACAACAAACTAAATATATGGAGGAGTAATGCATAAGTAAATCAAGCAACCTACTAATAGAGAAAAATATCAAATGCATCTCCGGCATCATGAAGTCTCAATTGTAAACCTGTCTCCATAGAAGTGGCAATGGGTTTACAATCTTCAAGGCCAAAATGTTGCAATAATGTGTCAATCTATTTTGTTTGACAGAAAGATATTCCCCCATGAACTTGCATAAACTGAATGCCCAAATAATGATGCAAGTGCCCCAAATCTGACATCTCAAATAAGGCATGAAAATCAACATTAAAATCAGCAATATGCTTTGCTCTCAAAAGCATGTGCAATCAAGTAGGCATGTATTTTTTCATACCAAGCATGTGGTACTTGCTTCAAACCATATAATGCCTTTTTCAACCTACACACTTGATTTTCATGCCCTTTCTACACAAAGCCATGGGGTTGAAAAACATACACTTCTTCATGCAAATTGCCATTCAAAAATGCAATTTTAATGACTAAATAATGTACATTCCAACCATGATGAGTTGCAAGTGCACATATGCTATGAAGACTAGTCATTTGGTTGTTCCATCAGGCTTACACTTGCCTTTTGCCAGGAGGCAAGCAACATAAAGACGAGGTACCATTTTTCATGATAGCATCATATTCTGATTGATAGCAGCCATCCAATTTATTTAATTTTGTGCCTCATCAAATGAAACTAGCTCATTCTCATCACAAAGACTCGACGCAACCATATCATAGCAATTTGATGCAAAATAAGCACTATGAGAGCTTGAATGAGTACGATATGACAAAGGTGCTTCTAATTTGCTATGATGCAAAGTCTACACCAGCCATTTATGCATAGTTTTTGCCTATGCAATATCAGCTCTCATATATATATATATATATATATATATATATATATATGCTGCATCATCACATGAAACCTATAAAGGTTGAGAAGTTGCCTCATTAGGACTAGCACTAGACTTTCCACCTATAAAAAGAGGCAACAAAGGCTCATACATGTCTTTGGATCTAATTGATGTCTCCTTAGTACATGAAAGTAATGGCTTGATAGCATCTTCCACAAAAACAACATCATGGCTAACCAAAATGCATTTAGTTTGTGGATGATACAGACGATAGCCTTTGCTTTCAGAACTGTACCCAACAAATATACATTTCATTGCTTTATCATCCAATTTCCTACGTTGTTGTTCAGGCACTAATGCATATGCCAGACAACCGAAAACACATAGGTGAGCAACAAATGTCTTGCAACCATGCCAAGCCTCATATGGAGTGATAGACTGCAATGCTTTAGTTTCGACACCTGTTAAGTATATATGTTGCACACATAACAGTCTCAAGCCAAAAACTATTGGAATTTGGGGCCCCAGGATCGTTCCAATACTAAAACCTTTTGAGCATACACACTTAATTAATTAAGATGATAAGTGAGAGATATAAAGAAAGAGATCTTGAGACAAGGATAGAGAACGTAAGCCAAAGCTTACTCACTAAAAAATAGATGTCCAAATTACAACATGGAGTACTACTCAACCATATAAAGTGGTGCACTCACTAATGGAAGAATATCCAAGAAGATGATGATACAAAATTTAGATTATGTTGAAATAATCTAAGTGTGTGAAGTGAATGAGCAACGAAGCTAACCTTATTCTCACAAAATAGTGTAACAAAATTGTAAATAGTGTAACAAAATTGTAAATAGTGTAACAAAATAGTGTATTTGTGATCCCTAAAAATAGTCATAAGATTGCTAAAAATAGCATGTGACTTCTAAAAATAGAAGTTGATGTCTCAATATAGAATGATCGTATGATTTTCATGATTTATTCATAAAAACCATTGCCAAATATTTTAATCGCTATCTTCTTATGCTTTTGGACTAAGTTAAAACATGTCCTAGCTTTTCTTCATTTTGAGCACAATTAGGGTTTGACCTTTTTTCCATCTCTAACCTCTGATGAAAAAATGAAGCATACCACTAGATAGCTCTTGCAAAGCTCTATCTATCTAGCCTCAAAAAGTTTTTCCCAAATTGTTCAAAAAATGCTAAGTCTTGAAATGTGATTTGTTGGAAATATACGAAATGTACATTGACTTCCAACAGAAACTATGTGGTAAAGCATGACTCTTGAGCATACACCTCGCCATCTCCATGAGTAACCAATTCTTCCGTTCAGCAACTCGATTTTGTTGAGGTGTATATGACACTATACACTGATGTTTTAATCCTTATTCAACCAGAAATGCATTAAAATCAGAAGACATATATCCCCCCTCCCCCAATTAGAACGGAGGGTGCCTATTTTACTTGCTCATAGATTTTCAGCCAAAACCAAAAACAGTTTGAAGCACATAAACACTTCGGACTTTGCTTTGAATGGATATACCCATGCATGCTTGGAAAAATGAACAATAAAAGTCACGAATCAAAAATAGTTTCCAAAAGAAGGTGTCTGCATAGGACCACATACATCACTATGAACAAGCTGCAATTTTTGAGTAGCTCGAAGTGAACCATCTTTTGGGAAGGAGGAACGTTGCATTTTGCCCAAAATACATCCTTCACATACATGTTTACCAGGTGCCTCAAGTTTGGGCAAAGAGCATACCATTTCATATTTTTACAAGCATAGCAAACTAGCAAAATTCAGATGACAAAAGCATGCATGCCAAAGCTTTGCATTTGACATAGCCTGAAAGTCTTGAATTGCACATGCAGAATCATTCATAGATTTTGCATAATCTATGAGCTTATACAACCCATGACATAAAATGCCAGAAGCAATAATGATATCGTCATTTGACAGATCATGAACTATACATCTATCATCAATAGATTTCATAATCAAGCCAATCTTGGCTAAAGTTCAAACTGATAACAGATTCTTCTTGATCCCTGGCACAAACAAAGCATCTGACAATGTAAAAGAACTACCATCAGCAGTAGTCAAAATGATCTTACCAACTCCCATGATAGGATAAGAGGATTTTTTGGTGCATGTGATAGTATTCCCTATAGGGGCAGGCTCAAGTGAAGTGAAGAGACCCTGCTGCAAGGTAATATGTTTAGTTGTCCCACTATCAAAGTACCAAACATCTGCACCTACTATAGACATACACTGTTCATGAAAAGATAGTTCATAACTGCAAATAGTGGTAAATGTTCATTCTTCATTCTACACAAGATTAGCAGACTTTGTTTTGGGTGTAGAGCCCTTTACAACAACCATTCCAGCCTCTTTCTTCCTTGGCTCTTTAGCAACTAGTTTTGGACAACTCTTTATGACATGATCATTTCCTTTACAGTATTTGCAAAAAAAAAATTTCTTTTCTACTTTCTTCTTGTCTCTATCATCCTTCTTTGATTGTGTAGAATTAGCAGATTTCTGCTTACTACTAGAAGAGCTCCATTTACCTTTGTCCTTCTAACTAGCCAAGAAAGCTTGATCTGTAATACACATAATGGACCTGTTTTGCGTAGACTGATCTTCCTGCAATAGAACAAAGACTAAGTCCTCCAATGTTAAGAGATTTGGATTGTTTTTCATCATGAAATGAAGAGTAGAAGTTCATACGAATCGAGAAGACAATTCAAAATAGTTTACACAAGTGAACTATCAGGCAAGACTTCATCAACAAAAATCAAATGTTCCTTCAAATCTTTGATCTTTGTCAGAAAACTGTCCATGTAATCTCCTTCATTCATGTGCTCACTCTCCAAGTGTTTTAAGAGGTAAGCAACATGAGCCTCATTCCTTGCTTGGTATAAATTGGTAAGTGTTTCTTAAGCATCCTTAGCTATTCTGCAAGAGTGAATGTGAGGAATAATGGCATGTTTGACAAAGAAGACTATCAATGCGTGTGACTGAGCATCTCTGCAATCCCAAAAAATTTGCTTTGCAGTAGGTGCAGCAGGAACCGTAACACAAAAAGGAACATGAAGAATATCATCATCTTCAATGTTGTCTCCATCACCTTCAATAATTGTGTTTGCAGGTGTAATAGGATGTTTTTCAACACCTTACACAATATTCCAGAGTCCTTTTGCAACCAATACATGATGCATCATATAAGCCGATAATGGGTAATTGGTACTATCCAACTTATCCTCAATAGCCAACATATGGAATACATCATTGCTTTTGGCCATGGCCACTAACCAAAATACCCTAATGCAAAAAAAAGATTCTATCTCAAAAAGTCGAACAAAACTACCATGTCAAGTTCTACTAAACTTGTAGCCGACTTTGAGATGCTATATTGGTGAACTGAAACTTGTATATATCTTTGGCACAAAAAGATGAAATTGCTTGCACAAGCACGAGGATAGTGTGATCGGAGGTCAAAACAAGCTCAGGTCGCAATTTCGGCACCACACAACAAAATTTTTTTGATCTTTGTTGAAGCTCAAGGTCAAGGAAAAAGCATGGAAGCACATCAAGGAAGTGGACACACAACAAGAAGGAGCATATAGGGAGCTCCAAGAAGCACATATCAAATTTTCAGAAGAAATCCCTATAAAAATAGTGATTTTCATCACTAAAAACCATTGTAAATACAATTTTGCATTTTTGTAACTCCATTTTGTTCAAGCTGAGGAGTCCTCGAGGTTGAGGAGTATTAGAGGCATCATCCTACAAATTTTCATAATTTTTAGACTCCGTTTGAACCCCAAATAAGCCCTGGAACCTATTTTGTAACTAGGCCAAACACTAGGTCTGGACAGGGCCAAAACCACTCAAAAAACTATAAAAAGGGATGGAGAGTTCATTTTTGAGGTTAGCTTGTTGTAGATTTCAGCTTTGTAAGAGATCTCTTTTGTAATCGAAGTCCTTCAATTGTTCCACTCTTTGCTCTTACTTTGTGCACGTGTGTGTGTATGTGTGTGCATGCTTGTGTGCTTCACTCATGCACTTGTGCCATCACTTGCTCATAGTCTTCATACTCGGTCCTCACATCTCCACTGATTGACATTTATGAGGTGTATCTCCTCACGTTGGTACTTGACATTGTGCTAGAGTGACAATCTCCTAATCACCCTAAGTATGCTCACCAATTTTTGTGCGATTTTGAGACTGTGATCAGAGGGGTGTCGACGATGCCATAGATGAAGCGTCGACTTGCTCTAATACTAATTGTTGGAGTTTGAGGTATGTGGAAGCATGCGAATAGCACAAGGAAGAAGAAGAATCTTGGCACACAACACACAATTTCGAATGTATTACCACTAGAATGTACAAAGATAAGGGACCCATTAGGGTTATAGGCATATATCCAAGTCAGGGCAGAAAAATCCTCCTAAAGAGGGGAAAAAGTGCCCCGCTGGTCCTAGTGTGTTCATGCACATCACTACCTAAATATATCAATAGAAATGCATTAAAATCAAAAGACATTTATTCCCTCCCTCCATCAGAATGGAGGCTACCTAATTTACACACTAACAGATTCTCAAACCTTAAAGTTCTTGATCCTTCTAGAATTCTCTTGTATATTTTAAATCTACTTTAAGATGTCCCATATTGACATTGTAACTAGATCTCTCTTATTTTTATGGTTGACTTGAATTATCAAGTATTGAAAATATAATCTTTCTCAACTTTCTTTCAAGCTTGACCTAAGATCATTTTTATGTTCCTTGAATTCCAAGACATACCTTTCAGAGGAAGCTTCTAGAGCTTCAACCTATATATTTTTCCTTCAAACTCCAATAATTTGATCCTCTCTTTGTTTCTAAATCTCTACGAAGTTTATCAAGCGATAAACCCCTTAGTATCTTGTTGGAAGAAATCATATTACCTTTAAGAGGATAATTGAATAAGATGCCTATTCCTAGACGTTATCTTCTAGAGGTATTGCAATGGATCACCAATCCCTTTTTCTTCTAGCCATCAAGAAAAAGTACTCAACGGGATTCAATACCCACCATCCCATACTAGTAGGTTCCTCATCCAATCCACATAACTATGTTTCTATACTTTCTCACCTTCTCTATCCTTTTTATTGCTCTCTATTTATTACAAACTATGGTAGCAAATTATGAGAGCAAGAATAAGGTGCTTGGATACACCACAACTAATCTTGCTTAAATTTCAAGAATATTTGGTTAACTATCTGATGTGGTGTGATTGATCTTATCTAACTTGAAGGTTTGACTTGATCCTTGGCCCTACTTTGGTCCTTTTTTATTTTCTTCTTTTTTGTTATAGCTAGATAAGAGACAAGAATAAATCTTTCTCAATTAGATCCCTTTCCTAGGTCTCCTATTTAATATTTTACCCATGGGTTTTATTTAGGGATTTAACTATTATGTGTCATACAAGAAACCATTTTCCTTACATCTCAAATATTGGAATCCACAACTTAATGTTGTGTTATCCCATCAAGATACTTTTAGGATTATGCTTTGTAGCTTTTCTAACATATTTTCCTAAACCACGTACGATTTCTACAATTCTTATGGTCTATGAAAGTTTTCTTTTGCATTGAGGTTCTTTGAGAACTCCCAATCCTTGAGAAATTCATCTAGGTTGGAAGATGTAATGAAAAAAGTATGAAAGAATGTGAGGAAATACTTCAAATTTATATATTCTTTCCTATCTTGTACCTTGCAATAACTTATTTTGTCTTTTTAGAGCATATTGTATAAGTTCTTGGGTACTTTCTCCTCTCCTTAAGAATTTTTGTACTCAAAAGTGCATGAGGTTATTTGACAATTGTGGTCTTTCTATAGAATTTGAAAGAGTTTATTTTCAATCTTTTATTGTTCCCCTCGGTTAAAAGAACTATTAAGAGCTTTGTGTTTTCTCTCCTCCAAGCTTATTGAACAAATGTACAATTTGGATTACCCTTAAATTCGATGTCCCATATCACCCAATAGACTTCAGTGGTGGTGTAAGCCTAGATGTTCCATACCATCCAAATTACACTTCCACTTAAGTGAAGGTAAGTTTAGCTTGAATCTTGGGATCAAACCTTTTTTTATTCTAATCAAGTAAGATATTTAGACTTGTAAGTGTAATTTCTATTGTAGAGCATGTCTAGTTCTCATGTCACAATGAAATTTTGCATTACCAAGTCAAAGATTGAATTTTCAATGATTATTTTGTTTAGATGTCTCTAATCTTATGTCAATTGATAATAGAGTTAGTTTTAGTTTTAAATTAGATATTGAATCTTGACATAATCAGTATTATGAAAAGAATAATTGAATTGCCAATTAGTCATTCAATATGAAGTAGATGGTATACTTTTTACCATTTGGACAATCCTTTATGTTTAGGACATTAGGAAATGGTATTTAGGGTTTGTTATAACCTTTTATTTTTACCTTCTCTTTCGGCCTTGCATTTTCTTGGAAGAACAATGTAAAGCTTTGAATAGTTCTTTAGTTCTCTCAAAAAAAGAGCTTTCTCGAATAGTAGAATGGATATTTCCATCTTCTAACACTATGGATTCTCTTATACCATATTTTCTCTTCCTTATTAACCGGCCGCTAACATGTACATGCATATCTGTACATGTTTGTTCAAAGCACTGACCTTCTCAGTGGTGAGATCCAACACAGAGCCAATTTGTGCCAAGGACGCATTCTTTTCAGCTAACTCTTTACATAATTCAGCCAATTCAGAATCTTTATCAATGATCTGTTGTTGCAACTGCGATTCACTGGATTTGAGACCCAACAAATCCTCCTAAAGTGGAGCAATGTCAACCTCAAAGAGGTCCAATTTATGTTGAAACTCTTGTTAAAGCTTCTACTATTTTGCATTCATCTAAGCTTGGAGCACCCTTGAGACTTGAATCAAATACCTCCTGATGCTAGCCAATTCTATAATTGAAGGGGGAGGATGAGTAGATAATGGTGTTGCTAGCCCTCTAGGACGCGGAGGTGCAGTGGAGGTGTTGTATATTATTGAACAAGACATTATTAAAATGTTAAATTATTAATGTATTAATGTGTTTTTTTGATGTTTTTGATATAGCAGCTGAAGGTTCGTGAGGAGCGTGCAAGGCGTGAAAGGGCGGACATCAATAATCCAAAATAATTATTATTTAGCTTGTAAATAAACCGGCGTAGAAGGTTCTATTGTTAGAAAAGTAATGGTTAGAATAATGGTCGTTGTAGCCCGCAGTTTCTGTTATTAAAAGAAATGGCTTTCTGTAAAAGTTACCAACTTTTAGTTTCACGCCTGCTTTTTGAAGCCGCCCTCATGTAACCACTATTTTCGATGTAATCAAAAGTCCTATAAATACATGCACTCTATGGACTGTCGGAACGGAGTGCATGGGGGGAGATTGCACCCAATCTTGCGTTCGGTCTCATCTCTTGTTGCCTCTATTTTCTGTGTGTTTTTCTGCGTCCGTAATCTCTGTATGCGCGTGAGCAAGATCTTGACAACAGTGGTATCAGAGCCAGGCACGCGGCAATACAGAGGGTTTTGTTCTCTGTTCGCGATTCTGAATTCCATTTCCATTTCCATTTCCATTTCCGTCTTCGGTTTCTGTTCCTGTTCCAGAACCAGAACCTACGTTTACTCCTTCGGCTTACTCCAAGGCGTCGACTAAGGCAATAACTTAGGTAATACATTGGCAACATTGGCACCCAAGGCTCCCTTGGCGACCGTTGGCAGCCGTTGGCTACGCGCGAGGCAATTTTAATTTTTGAGTGGTAATAGAGAGGTTTAGAGTCCCTAAGGTAGGAGGATTTGAACCCACAACCTCCTACTTTCAAGGGAAGTACTTTGACCACTCCACCATCTCTTGGAGTTGTACTCAAGTTCTCTCTCTTTATTACTTGTGGAAGGCGTGCGCGTCGATTTCAAGATTGGACCCAAGAAAGAATCAAGTGTATCTCTCAATCCGTAGGTCGGATTGAGGCGCGTAATATACTGTTGGAAAGCTCTCGGAACAAACTTTCCAATGAGCTAGCTTGGAAGTGTGAATTCCTTCAAAATCCTTGGGTGGCACTTGATTGAGTGTTCAAGATACCAAGCAAGGTTGAGAGCAAGGGTCCAAGAGCACCATGGAGGATTACAGTAATTCACCTCTACCTGCGGCAACACTTGAACAACAACTAGAGCTCTTGCGGTATGAGCTTCAAGGAGCTCAGAACGAGATCCGACAACGTGATGAAATCCTCCAAAAGATGCAAGCTGAGGAAGACAACCTTACGAGAGTAGTAAAAGCTATTGTGTCTGCCCAATCTGATGTTACTCATTCAAAGATTGGTAATAGAAACTACCAGTTTCTACGATTTGATGGCCGAAAGGATGGGCCTTTAGTACTTTCTTGGTTGTCGCAGTTTGATGATTTTTATACCCATGAAATGTATGCTGAAAGTGAAAAAATTAAATTTGCCACTAACTATTTAGTAGGTAAAGCACAACTCTGGTGGAATGTCCTGCGGCACAGTATGGAGCGTCCAACAACTTGGAAGGCTTTTCAAGAAAACGTGAAGGATTCATTTCTTCCTCCTCAATACCATTTGCATGTTCGACGAGCATGGACGACCCTTACATGGAAGGAGGGTGATACGGTTACTACCTACACAGAGCGGTTCTGGAAAAATTTGCTACTTGTACGAATGCTTGAAGATGTATCAGAAGATATCTTGCAACAGAAATACGAAGATGGTTTGGAGGTGGGAATCCAAGCTAAGCTTCACACCCTATGACCTACAACCCTCAACGAGGCTATATCTTTTGCTTATGATGCAGAAAAAGAATTCCAGTCCATAACCAAGTCACTCCGTCTACAACAACCATGTCCACGACCATTTCCTGTTAAACCTTCATTTCCTATGAAGCGTAATTCTAATGCCCCATCTTACCCTAGTTTTCCTCGTCCTCCACAATCCAATTACTCAACTCCACCCGTTACTTCATCTCTCCAACCAAACAAACCACCTACCCTTCAAACTTCAGCAGTGAATGCCCAACAGAAGCGACCACGAATCACTTGTTGGAATTGTGGTAAACCTGGACATACAAAAATGAGGTGCAGATTGCAACCTCTTCATATAGAACCGGCTACAGCTCGATTGCATAACATGGAGGTCTATAATGAAGAAATTCCTTCTGTTTGGACAGAGGAATCACTGGAGAAGGATTTAAGTACCTTGGGTAATGATATCTCTCTACACTCTCTTCTTTGCATGCAGGGTACAATAAATAACAAACTAGTTAAAATTCTACATGACGATGGTAGTTCACATGACTTCATTTCACATTTATTAGTACAAGAACTTAAATTACAAACGTTTCCTTCTTTGTATAAAGTGAAAGCCACATTTCAAGGTAGTCGTTATAATGTAACACGAGAAGTGCAAGATGTTACGATTAGCATAGGCCCTTATGTTGATTCACGAACATTTTTAATTGCACCTTTGCAATCTTATGATGTTATACTAGGTATGCATTTTCGTCACCATTATAACCCACGTATTGACTACCATACTCATACCTTTAAGTTTGCTTTCAAAGGTCAAATCATTACTCTGTCTGCACGGCATGATTTCCAGCCATTTCCATTGATTAGTCACACTCAAGTAAAGCGTGCATGTAGGAAAGGATTCAACTCATGCATTGTTTTTGTCAATGTCATCAATGATTATACTCATACACTTCCAGATGCATATAAACCTTTCATGAGTACTTATAAGGATTGTTTTATGTCTGAATATCCCTCTGAACTACCACCATCTCGAGGATCCTTTGACCATAGCATAGACTTAGTCCCTGGTAGTTCTCCTCCTCATAAAGCACCTTATAGACATGGCCCACTACATCAAAAGGAAATAGAAAATCAAGTAAAAGACCTATTACAAAAAGGACTTATAAGGCCTAATTCTTCCCCATTTGGAGCACCAGTTCTCTTAGTAGAGAAGAAGAATAAAACTTATTGAATGTGCATTGATTATAGAGCCCTTAACAAGATCACGATCAAGAATAGATATCCTATTCCTCGAATAGATGATCTCTTAGATAATTTACGAGGAGCTCGTGTCTTTAGTAAAATTGATCTTAAATCGGGTTACCATCAGATTCGTATGACACAAAGTGATATTTTTAAGACTGCATTTAGAACTCAAAATGGCCATTATGAATTTATGGCAATGCCCTTTGGACTTACTAATGCCCCTGCTACATGTGCGCGAATGATGAACAATATTTTTCTTGATTACCAAGCTTTTGTTCTTGTATTCTTTGATGAAATACTTGTTTACAGTAAGAATGATAGTGAACATGAAAAGCATCTTGAAACAGTTTTTCATTTGTTACAAGAAAATACATTTTATGCTAATCCGGAAAAGAGTTATTTCTTTCAGCGTAAGATAGAATATTTAGGACATATTATTTCAAGTGAAGGTGTGCATGTGGATCCAAAAAAGATTAGAGTTATCATAGAATGGCCTACACCACAATCAGTCAATGATGTTCGTTCTTTTCTTGGGTTGGCTAGTTTCTATAGGAAGTTTGTTCGAGATTTTTCTTATTTAGCATTGCCTCTTACTTTGTTGTTGAAAAAGAAAATAAAATTTGCATGGGGATTTACCCAACAACAGTCCTTTGACAAACTTAAACATGCACTTTCACATGCACCTGTTTTACAAATACCTGATTTCTCACAACCCTTTCATGTTGTTACTGATGTTAGCAGTTCAGGAATAGGTGCTCTTCTGATGCAAAATGACCATCCCATTGCATTTGAGAGTAGAAAGCTTAAACCCTCAGAACAGAATTATAGTACGTATGATAAAGAACTGTTAGCAGTTGTGCATGCTTTGCAAATTTGGAAACACTATCTTATGGGCTCTGAGGTCTTAATCAAAACCGATCAACAGGCTATTACACATTTATTAAATCAGCCCTTAATCTCTGATAGGCATCTTAAATAGGCATCCTTCATTCAAAATTTCCAACCCATGATACAATATCAGCCTGGTAAAGCTAATGTCATAGCTGATGCTCTTATCCGTTTTCCTTCGAATTCCATTGTTTTGAATAATATTTCTGCCATTCAAATTCATTCTTTTCAAGACATGGTTTCCACTTATGCATCTGATTTGTATTTTTCACGTGCCTGGCATGACTCCAATAATGGTGCATCTTTATCTGATGAACATTATACATTTCATAATGGTTTTCTTTATTTTCAACATAGATTGTGCATAACCCAAGCTTTTAAAGATTTTGTCATTAAAGAAATGCATGAACCATCTTACATGGGTCATAGAGGCATACAGAGCACTATTTTTGCTTGCAAAGATTTCTTCTTTTGGCCACACATGGAAAAAGACATTGCACATTATGTTTCTCAATGCATTGTATGTCAGCGTGTCAAACGTCATCATGGTAAACCATTTGGATTATTAATGCCACTTCCTATTCCAAATGAACCATAGGAACAAATCTCTATGGATTTTATCACAGGTCTTCCTACCACTTCATCACATAATGATATGATTTGGACAATATTTGATAGGTTTAGTAAATATGCATATTTCATTCCATGTAGAAAAACTTTGACTGCACCTCAAGCTGCAAAATTATTCATTAAATGCATTTTTCCACATCATGGATTTCCTAAAGTAATGTTATCTGATCGTGATGTTAGGTTTTGTAATCATTTTTGGGTTGCCTTATTTCAACATTTTGGTTCTAAAATAGATTTTAGCTCTGCATTTCATCCTGAAAGTAATGGAGAGAGTGAGGCTACAAATAGTACTATTCTTGATTTATTGTGTTGTTATTCATTAGATAATCCTAATAACTGGGATGAAAAGTTGCCATTGCTTCAATTTGCTTACAATAACACTTCACACACCAGTACTGGTCGTGCACATTTTGTTTTTGGTAAAAAGCTTCCCACTCCCATGTCCCTCACCCAAACCGACATTCCGATTGCTGATTCTATTGCTCAAGATCACGTTTCTATACTTCATAATGTTCACGAGCACATTAGGAAAAGTCAAGAGCGATATACACGTATTATCAATACTAAACGATTAGCCAAAGAATTCAAGGAGAATGATTTTGTATGGTTGCGAATAATTAAAAGACGTCTCAAAAATATTTTGCAGCATCCTAAAATTAAACTTGCACCATGCTATTATGGACCGTTTCGCATTATAGAAAAAATTAATGATAATTCATTTTGATTAGATATTCCATCTCATTGGACCATTCATAATTCTTTCCATATTAGTTTACTTAAACCATTTAAAGGAACTTTACCACTTGCTCCACTTCTTGATGACCCTCCTTTGATTGAAGAACAATCTGAAATCTTAGTTCCTGAGAAAATCCTTGATTATGATGTCACTACTACACGCACAGGTACTCAACATCATCGATATTTGGTTAAGTACAAAAATCACTCTATTGAAGAATGTCAATGGATACATAAAACACAATTAACACCTCATTATGCCCACTTAATTTCTGCATATCATACACAAACACATTAATGTAACAACTCCATGAACATTTCCATGCATGTATTTTTTTTTACATGGCACGTGCCTATTTTTATTCAGTGATGAAACATGTGACTGGCCATCCATGTTTATTCTTTTATCACCTGAGGTCAGTTGCTTGTTCAACTGCGGGGCATGTTATACCTTATGGAATATGTTGAACAAATGCATTGTTGGATTGAAATATGGAATAGCCAATGCATTGTTGGATTGAAATATCGAATAGCCAATGCATTGTTGGATTATAACATGGACTATGTTGGCCAATGCATTGTTGGATTGTAACAGTAACATGGAATATGTTGAACAATGTATTCTCATTATTAGAGTGTTAAATCATTTTATCAACTGAGGTCAGTTGCTTGTCAACTGAGAGGCATGTTGTATATTATTGAACAAGACATTATTAAAATGTTAAATTATTAATGTATTAATGTGTTTTTTTGATGTTTTTGATATAGCAGCTAAAGGTTCGTGAGGAGCGTGCAAGGCGAGAAAGGGCGGACATCAATAATCCAAAATAATTATTATTTAGCTTGTAAATAAACCCGCGTAGAAGGTTCTATTGTTAGAAATGTAATGGTTAGAATAATGGTCATTGTAGCCCGCAGTTTCTATTATTAAAAGAAATGGCTTTCTGTAAAAGTTACCAACTTTTAGTTTCACGCCTGCTTTTCGAAGCCGCCCTCATGTAACCACTATTTTCGACGTAATCAAAAGTCCTATAAATACATGCACTCTGTGGACTGTCGGAACGGAGTGCACGGGGGGGGAGATTGCACCCAATCTTGCATTCGGTCTCGTCTCTTGTTGCCTCTATTTTCTGTGTGTTTTTCTGTGTCCGTAATCTCTGTATGCACGTGAGCAAGATCTTGACAATAGGAGGATGCATGGGTGATTTCAACATCAATAGAATGTAGCGGTGAGTAATCAGGGGAGGTCAATGGTGTGTTCGTAGAAGATATATAGGAAGAAGAAGCATCAACCAGGGAAAGGATAGGGGTATAGGGGAGAGTGGGAGCGACATGGTGAAGACAACCAGCAGAAGAAGGTGGAGCAATTGATACTATCGCCACTTCTATCACCGACGTAGAATCGTATGGATCAAAAAGGCAATTCGAGAGGTCCTTAATAAGGGCAGACAGAATTTCCCATATCGGAGAAGGAGCCAAGGTTGGAGAATGAACTATCAGAACCTTTGTAGATGAATGAGGATGTTGCTCAGTGACTTCGACAATAGCACTATCAATAGCAGTGATGAGGACAACATCGATAATTGCCGTGACAGTGGAAACTTCTTTATGAGTAATTACAATGCCAATAGTAAGAGGAGCTAGAAGCAGGAGTGGACACTGCATCGACACGATGGTGCTTCTTGGGAAAGCATAGAAGAACTTCATCATCATCATCATCCTGGTCCATGTGGGAGGATGTCATAGCCGAAAGAATGGGAGGGACAAGGGTGGCAGAGACAATGGAAGGTGCATGAGAAGCGAGAAAATATGAGGAAGTCTTGTTCGGGGAAAATCTTCTTTGGCTAATTGTTTTATAGTTGTTTGACACTCTTTGTGGATGCGGTGGAAGTAAAACAGAGCCCAATCAATTGGATCATGGGCATCCATGTCAACAAAGAAAACATAGGTCAAGAGATGTCATAATTTCCTTTCTGCAAATTCATGGTGGCGACAAGAAATTGGAGTGCGTGGCACTCTAGAGGGGGTCAGCACATGAAAGCGTATTCATTGGAAGACTTGTGGGGAAACAATTGGTTCATGGTCTCTAGTGGAAATTGGGTGACCTCAGTCCGGCCTTCATTAGAGAGGCTGAGTGGGGAAACAATAGTGTCGACCATGATGTGAACCATAAAAAATGACTCTATAACTTTCCAGGCAGTGTCGGAGATGGAACAATTGGTGATCTCTTGGGCAGGGGTCATAGATAGGGGATGTGTTGGCACAGTGTACCATGGAAGCTCAACAAAATGGAGCAATCCACATACTTGAAAGTAATCAAGAAGCTCGGGGGACATGCCCTCACTGAACATAGTGATATGAGGCAAGGGCTCCATGGCACGATGGGCACATGATATACAAGAACAGAGTGCACAATTACTCAGAAAGCACAAATGGCATACACAAAACACACAGTAAAGGGAAAGGAAAAAATCTCAAAGCTTGAGTAGACAAGGCAAACTGATCATCATGCAACCAATCATAAAGGTGGTAAATGCAAAAAGGATCCGGCCACCATACAGCCATCAAGGAATGGCAAAACAATGAACATGAAAAGTGGAGAGCGGCACCATGATGATGTATCAAAAGGAGTGCATGTGATGCAAAAATTAAATCTCGTAAAAGAAACTAAAAAATTTGTTACGGTCCATTGGTCAATTGCAAAACACCCAAGGCGATATCGGAAATACGGTGGAAACCGAAGTAGTGGCCAAAAATGGAATAGTAGGAGAGAGTCCTACTACCATTACTAATGGAAAGTACAACATTTGGAACGATTGTCTTGTATACATGATAAGTCATGATGACACGGGAGGAGGACAAAAGGGGCATAACTAGATCCATTCACCGGATTAGAAATCAGTTCTTTGGTGAGAGCTTCCAACCGAAATGTTGTCGGACCCAGTTGTGTGGAAATTCGACACGGGCTGAACCACCGAAGCTTAAATTTTCCTACAGCTCTGTTAGACTTAGAATTATAAAACAAAACTAAGTTTCCCAGTTCAAAAACAAGAGTCCACAAGAAGTGATCATGTGTCCTAGCCTGACAGATTTGGACTCCTTGCAACAACAAAAAACTTTCAAATTGTTGCGCATCTAGTGAGCGCAAGTCATAGAAGCGAGCATAAAAAGAATTAGCTGGAAATAATTTCTTTTCAATGGCAACATGTTAGCCAAGCATGACCAGTTCTGTTAGAGCAATAGCTTCGATTCCATAAGCTAACTTAAATGGTGTATATCCCGTAGAGACTTTATAAGTTGTGTGATATGCCTAGAGAACAGAAGGGAGCAACTGATCCCACCATTCAAGATAGTCTGTGATCAATTTTTTAAACATCATAAGCAGAGTGTTATTGGTACTTTTGGCCAATCCATTGGCATGCAAGTAATAGGAAGTACTAAACTTATGAACAATATTGAAAGTCTGAGTTAGATCCTGCATGATGGAGTTGGGAAAGTGTGTTCCCCCATCAGAAATGAGTTCAAAAGGTAATCTGAACCTAGGAAAAACATCACGTGTAAGACATTTAGCAACAATGTGAGCCATAACTGCGCGAACAGTCCAAGCCTCAGCCCAACAAGTGGCATAATTAGTACATGTTAATATATATTGATTTTTAGTTGAAATATTTAGATATGCTCAATACTTCACCCTCAAGTGACCAAAATGATCCATGGTGCTCTAAGTTGTAAGGCCCCCATTATGAGGAGAAGCCATTATGAGAGCCCAAAAATTTGTGGAACCCTATCTTCTAAGTTAGATGGGGTCTATGTGTGATGGTTGATGGTTATAGATGATCTTTGTAAGCCTATCCATTAGGTTAGGTAGGGCATAAACTTCCAGTCCATTGGGTTGCCATTCAAGGTGAAAATAAAGGCTATATGGCATCACTCAATTTCCCCATAGAACCTTAATGGGATGTGTCACGAGGAAGGAGATAAGGAAGAGAGCTCACACACACAATCTCACAATCAAGGAGAAGCGCACACACAGATTGAAGCAAGGAAGAATTATCTTCTTCTTCTTCTATTACATAAAACAGAATGTACAAGAATGACCTTAAAACAAGAATACAACAAGTGCAATATATAAAGACTAGTATATCAGGAAAAACCTAATGTCTGCGAATGAGTGAGCTGGAAAAAAAAAATGTGCCATCACTCTTGGTAGATAAATCTAATAAAGCTCAATGAAGTGTCCCTGACATATACCAACGTGACCACTATACATGTCAGAGAAATGAAAAATGATACGTGTCATCCCGGACCATCACATGTTGAGCTTGATATCTCAACACTCTCCCTCAAGCTCAATGTCATATCTTGTAATCCAAGCATCTCGTGAAGCTTCTTCAACTTCTCAACTCCAAGTGATTTAGTGAAAATATCAGCAACCTGCTTATCTGTCCTCACATAAGCAAGATCAATATCACCTGCTAATACCTTCTCTGTTATGAAGTGATAATGTACCTTGATATGCTTTGTTCTGACAGAAAGATTCTGTGCTAACTGTATGCTGCTAAGATTATCACAATAGATGGTGATAGGCTTTTGCACTTCCACACCTAAATCTGCAAGTAGCATCTCTAGCCATGATGCCTCACATGCTTACATTGCAGCACCTCTATACTTAGCCTCTGTGCTTGGCAAAGCAATAGTGGGTTGCTTCTTATTGCTCCATGTAATAGCTGCACTCCCAAGTGAGAATAGAAAACCACTAGTAGATCTTCTATTTGGAATGCCACCAGCCCAATCTGCATCGGTGTATCCGTGAACCTGAAAATCTACACAAGCTTCATAAAACAATGCATAATACAAAGTAGCACTCACATAAAGTAGAGTGCACCTCAACACATCCAAATGTGGCTTTCTGGGAAACTGCATAAATTGACTTTCAAGTCCAGCAGTGTAGCTAAGATCAGGCCTTGTAATTGTGAGATATATCAAACTTCCCACAATTTTCTTGTACATTGTAGCATTTTCCAATCCTTCACCTGGTGTAGTATCCAAGTTCAAATTTTGATCTAATGGCATAGAAATTGGCTTGCAATCAACCATACCATACTTTTGCAGCATATTCCAAGGCATATTGCCTTTCTGACATTCATATACCTGTTTCTGTATGTATAAACTCAATACCCAAGAAATAACGCAGTATACCAATATCTTTCATGTCAAATTCTTGCATAAGAAGTTGCTTTACCTCTTTGATGCTTTCTTCTTTATCACCACCTACAAGATCAACATAAATAGCCACGATCGTGATGCCATCATCACCCTTCCTTGCATATAATGAATGATTTGTATCACACATAGAAAACCCAATGGTGGTTAAGTAATCAACAATCCTTGCATGCCATGCATGAGGAGCTTGCTTAATCACATACAAAGACTTTTGCAACCTGCAAACATATTCTGGATGATATCCTTATGGTTGGTCCATGTATATTTCTTCCTGTAACTCACCATGTAGGAAAGCATTCTTCACATCCATTTGATGCAAAGTCCATCCTTTTGTTATAGCTACTGTGACAAGTGTTTTGACTGTAGATATTTTAGCTAGAGGGCTGAATGTCTCCTCATAATCAATGCCATATGTTTGTGCATATCCATTTGCTGCCAATTGTGCTTTGTATCTACTTATGCTACCATCAACATTGTGCTTTACCTTGTAAACCCATTTGCGATCTATGGGCTTCTTTCCTTGTGGCAATGGAACCAGTTTCCATGTTTTTTTTTCATAAAGTGCAACCATCTCCTCATCCATAGCTTTTTCTCAATTTGCATTTCAAATTGCATCTTCAAAACATGAAGATTCAACATCTTGTATTACCTTGGCCATGTAGGCACAATGACAAGCCATACAAGTGTCATACATCAATCGTTTTGCACAAAATTTTGCGTCCTCCCAGATCTTCTTGGTCTTGTCACTTCTCCTTGTATCATTTGCATGTGCCTTTCTTACTTCTGGAGTATTCACAGAGGGCAATCCAAGTTCCTCATCAAGACTCTTTTCTAAACCGCTTGGATCTCCATCAATGTCTTCAAAACGTGCACATGTTTTACTACCAACAGAAAGCTTTTCTTTACCTTTCTTGGATGTATTTCATGAAATTCTCGACATGATAGATAGATAAAAAATAAGGGCGTCTGCTCCTTGATTAATGCCGTTAAAATTAAAAAATGTATATTGTGCATGTTTGAATACTTTCAAAACTATAATGAGCATGTTCAACACCTTATTCATCATCTTGATTGCTAGGTCCAATACAATAGCATATCTAGATAGCCAAAATTTGATTGTATGTACCATATATTCTTCTGTAGGTAGGTAATTATGTGGTGGGCTCGATAGTAATGGGTAGTTCAACCACTGATTATTTATGGTGCCTTGGTGCTGCACTTCCCAAAATTGCATCTAGGCTTGTCTTGTGGGCACGGGACAGAAAGATGGATTTACCTGTAATAAGTAAGGTGCTGACTCCGAGTGTACTCGTAAGTTGGATTTTTTTCCAAAAATTTCCTTCTCTAGATCAAATCTACTTGATCAAACTCTTCCTGAGTGTAAGAAAATGTATCAATTTTGAATTGCAAGTCATGATCTAGTTCTTTCTGAGTAGTCTTGTTAATGTATTTCCTGGTTTCTTCTTTTAATAGACCATATGCTATATTGAAAGGCTTCAAAATTCGCTCAAAATTCTTACTTTCAATTTTTTCTCCCTTCATTACCTTCACCACTTGATCTTAATATTGTTCAATAAGTTGGGACAACTCACTTCTTTACGAGTTCAAGTTCACTCAAAAGTTGTAATGTCAAAAAGTGAAACTAGCACCTCATCTATGGCCAATTTTTTACCTTCCTTCACACCCATATTCATGCCCAAGGATGAAAGATTAAATGGGCAAAACTATAATCTTTGGAAAGATGTAATGAGAGCATATTTGTACACCAATCTCCTTCATGATGTAGTAGATAGTTCCAAACCTAAACCCAATAAGGACAACAACCTAGAATCTTGGCATATCTAGAATGTTCAAGATCAAAGGGCATTAGGCCAACTTCTACTTGCCTATCATGAACTAGCCAAAGGGCACATCGCGGCATGTAAAACATCCAATGAAGCCTGGGATACTTTAGCATCCTTATACGAAGATAAAACACCCTCGAGGATCTATGCTTTAGAAGCCAAATTCCATAATCTAACTATTCGGCCACAAGACACAATCACAAAAGTCATAGCTCAATTTGAAGACTAACAAATTTCCAGTGAAGATATGGCCATCAGGCTACTTAACAAACTACCTAGGTTGCATGAGGCCTTTGTAATGACCTTGTATAATCGAGGGCAAGTTCTAACTTGGGAAGAAGTCCGTCATCTTGTGCTCTTGCATGACTTGTGAGCTAAGTCAACTTCCTCCCGAGAGATTGCAATGAAGGCCAAAGGGCCTTTTAACAAAGGAAAAAATACTAGTCATCATATGTGCAATGGACCCAAGCCAGGATCGACTACTTCCTCCAAGAAGTATAGTTGTAACTTCTATGGAAAGACAGATCATTTAGAGAAATTCTACTATAAGAAGAAATAGACCTCAAAGGCTTCTAGTTCCAAGCACTCATCCAAACCTTGACAACATAGGTCACATTGCTCTAGTGAAGAACTCTTTATCTCTACCAAGGCAAATGCTCTAGTTACATCTAGCTCCCCTCATGAATGGATCTTTGATAGCGGAGCGACCTCGCATATGTGTAAAGATAAAGATTCTTTTCAAGAACTTGAAGAGCATACAGGTGAAGTGTACCTTGGAAATAACAAAAGTCTACCTATTGAAGGGAGAGGCAAAGTAAAGATCACCAATGCTCAAGGGGAATGCAAATCACTTATATGTGTTCCTAATTTATGTGTAAACTTGCTATCACTAAAAGCAATTATCAATCATAACAAATAAGTGTTGTTTGATAACACCTATATCAAAGTCATTGACCTCATACAAAAGACATAATCACCCAAGGAATTGAAGATAAGGGCTTATATAAATTATCTTGTTTTCTATCCAAGGAATCACTATCTAGTTTGTGGCACCAAAGATATGACCACACCTCCTATTTACCAAGAATTTCTTCATCACAGATAGTGAGAGGATTGCCCAAGCTTGGGAAACTTGATGATGTCTACTAGGCTTGCACTCAAGGCAAGAAACATAGGGCTTCTGTTCCAAAGGAAGTGTTGACAAGAGCTAGGAACCCTTTAACCCTTATCCACATGGACCTTTGTGGACCCATGAACACCCCATCTCTCAGTGGATCACTCTATTTCTTTCTTTTAGTAGATGATCACTCCCGCTACATTTGGGTGTATTTCTTGAAATCAAAGGCAAAAACTTTTACTAAGTTTTGTGAATGGATCGCCCAAGTGGAGAATGAAGCTTCCAAGTTTGTTAAGACCATCCGATCAGATGGATGTGGAGAATTTATTAATCATGATTTTGACAACTTCTTAAAACAAAAGGGGGATCAAATGACAAGTGACTCAACCACGCAATCCATCCCAAAATGGAATAGTTGAGAGGAAGATCCGAAGTGTGATGGAAATGGCGAGAAGTTTGCTTCATAACAAAGAATTACCCTACAAGTTTTGGGCAGAACCAATGCATATTGTTGTTCACATACTTAATCGAGGCTTCACCAGTGCATTGCACAATAAGACACCATTTGAAGCATACTATGGAAGAAAGCCTAATGTGCATTACTTTTGAGTATTTGGCAATGAAGCATTTGTCCATGTGCCAAAAGAAGATCGCAACAAGTTGCAATCCAAGTCTAAGAAGCACATCTTCATAGGGTATAGTGAGCAATCAAAAACATATGGCTTATATGATCTTGAAAACCACTCCATCACAATATCTAAGGATATAATATTCAATGAAGCTTCCACATACTCTAGCAAGGATCCAACAACAAGTCTTAGTGTACCCATCCACACTACAGAGGGGGAATTAGTCTTTTCCAAACCCAACTCTGAAGCAAGTACTTCAAGTTAATCGAGAAGATCTCAAAGACTTATTGACAACAAATAGCGAGAACAAATTCATTAATTCAATTATGCCTTGATGCATCAGATTCAACAAATTCAAGAACCTTCTAAGTACAAAGAAGCTCAAGGACAACCTGAGTGGGAAGAAGCTATGCAAGTAGAAATGGATGCAATAGAGAAGAACAAGACTTGGACACTTGTTCCCAAACCCACAAATCATCAAGTTATAGGAGTCAAATGGCTCTACAAGGTCAAATACAAATCAGATGGAACATTAGATAAGTACAAAGCAAGGTTAGTAGCTAAGGGATACAAGCAACAACATGGCATTGACTATCAAGAAACCTTTGCTCCTACTATAAGATTCACAACCATAAGAATCATCTTAGCACTAAGTGCTCACTTTAAGTGGCCCATTCACAAGCTGGATGTCAAAAGTGCATTCCTCAATGGCGATCTTCAAGAAGAAGTATATGTTGAACAACCTAAAGATTCAAGATCAAAGGAAAGGAAGACCAAGTATACAAAATTCACAAAGAACTTTATGGACTAAAGCAAGCTCCAAGGGCTTGGTATGGAAAACTTCACAAGTTCTTTGGAGCTAAAGGATTTCACAGAAGCAATGTTGATGCTAACCTCTACATCTATCAAAAGGAGTCCTTAATTGCCATCATCATCCTCTATGTAGATGACTTGATATTGACAGGTTCAGATGACGAGCGCATCCAATTCATTATCACACAACTTCACCTTGAGTATTGTATGACAGATTTTGGACTACTTCACTACTTCTTGGGAATGGAAGTTTGGCAAACAAAAGAAAGCATATTCCTATCACAAAAGAAGTACTGCTCTGATCTAATTTCTAGATATAACATGGACCAACGTCTCTCAGTATCTACACCACTTGAATCAAACATCAAGCTCACACTAGAGGATTCATCATCACTTATGGATGTGCATACTTATCGACAGCTTTGTTGGCTCATCACTTTACCTTGCCAACACTAAACCAGATATTGCCTATGCAGTTTGTATACTCAGCTAGTTTGCACATCAGCCTCGATAGACACATTGGGATGCTTCTCAGAGACTACTTTGATACCTTGCCCTCACTTGACATCATGGTCTTTGGTATAGAGGAGGCATCAAACTTGTTAGATATTTAGATTCAGATTAGGCTGGTGATCCTGATTCTCGACGGTCTACTTCTAGGTACATATTCTTGCTTTGCTCAGGACCTATCTCTTGGGCCAGTAAGAAGTAGCCAACAGTTGCTCTATCATCCACCGAGGCCGAGTACCGAGCATCGAGCTTTGCAGCCTATGGGGCCATTTGGCTTTGACATTTATTATTTGACATTGGTGTTTTGCAGGTTACTCCGACATGCATCCACACAAGAAGCCAATCAGCCTTGGCCATCACCAAGAATCCAGTGTTCCACGCTCGAACAAAGCACATCAAGATCTAGTACCATTTCATCCATGAGAAGCTTGTGTCTCACGAGATTACTATGGAGCAGTGTACCTCTCAAGAGAACCTGGCCGACATGTACAATGGCTCTCCCTCCAATTTTGCTCCAACACTTAGTGGACCTCTACAGCATTCAGCCAATCCAAAATGGAGCTACAGAGGGGGTGTTGATGACATGATTGCTCCTACATCATCTACATTTGTATCTGCATGAGTGCATCTCCATTTTGTATCCAAGAGGCACCCCATTTCTAGTTTATTTCCATTTTACATTGTATTTCCTTTGTATTTCTATACCTTGCCATTTGCTTCTACTATTGCATTCATTCTCCTTCGAGGGGAATTATCCCACATGAGATGTACTTTGGAGAGCCCCCCCAAATCTATATAAGGAGGGCCTCTCCCCCCATTTGTACTTGGTTAGAAGCTTGAGGAGCCTACTCCATGCTCTTGGCAAGCTCATTTCAAATCCACATGAGTTTACCCATTTCATGGTCTACTCATTTTGAGTCTCACACACTCTTTCTTTTGTGAGTACACTCTTCTTTTCATTTTTCTTCCGCAAGTGTACTCTCTACAGTGCGCACATTTATTCTCACATAATGCTTTTAGTTGGTCTTTACTGTTCATTAATTCATTTTTCTGGGAATATTGCTGAATTCTCTTTGAGAATTTGACACTTGGTCATCCTTCTGTTAGCCTTAGTGGTATTTGGACTCTTCTAGCTCCATTATCATTCTATTGAGTTGCCTACCATCATGGCATCAGAGGTCTTAGGCATGTCTAGTGGATCAGATTCTAGTGCCAATGTACTGAGGTCAAGATAGAGTAGTCTCTATGCTGCATCATCGAAACCTTTCACAAGGCTTTTGGGCAAAAGCAGTATTGATAGCAGTTCATGTTATTAACCTTTCACCTAGTACTTCCAAAGGTCTGAAAGTGGCACAAGAGTTATGGATAGGGAAGCCACCATATTATGATCATCGTCAAGTTTTTGGGTGTGAAGCATATGTTCATATACCCAAGAATCTTAGAAAAAAGTTGGACCATGTCAAAGAAATGCATTTCTCTTGGATATGGTCGAGAAGGATAATTTGGATATCGCTTATGGGATCTTGAAACATGGTCAGTGATCATAATTAGTGATGTCATTTTCAAAGAGTCTAAGATGCATAAACAACCCATTAAGGAGCTTGAAGTGAGAAGAGTGGTGTTTGAAGATACTAGTCGTCCAATTAGCATGCATAAAAATGTTGCACATAGGGACGTTCAAGAGAATGTCCAACTAGATCAGTCTGCAAATGTTCATGTTCAACAACCATTGAGATGCTCTGCACGTGTCTCACATCCACCTGATAGATATGTTCCAGGTTTAGGTTTTTTTATGATAGCAGATGTCGGTGAGCCTTCTTGCTACAAAGAGGCTATTCAGACAGAGGATCATGTCAACAGGGAGCATGCCATGAAGACAGAGTTGGATTCTATTCACAAGAATGGTACTTCGGATTTAGTACGTTTTCCAAAGGGCAGGAAAGATTTACCATGCAAATGGGTATATAAGCTGAAATTCACATCAGATAGTGATTTTCCAAAGTACAAAGCACGACTTATTCCAAAGGGTTTTAAGCAGCAACATAGTGCTAATTTTGGAGAAATCTTCTCTCTAGTGGTCAAGATGACTACCATATTCATGTTGCTTGGATTCGTTGCAATGGAGGACCCTTAGAGCTAGTCCAAATGGATGTGAAAACTGCTTTCTTGCATGGAGATCTTACAGATGAGATCTATATGGAACAACCAGAGGGTTATGTAGTCCTAGCAAGGAAAGTCTAGTTTGTAAGCCCAAGAAGAGCTTTTATGGACTTAAATAGTCCCCTAGAAAATGGTACCAAAAGTTTGATGCTTTTATGAAGTCTCAAGGCTATTCTCGAAGCAATGAGAGTCATTGTCTCTACACAAAGAGATGCTCAGATGGAAGCTTGATATGCTTGATACTTTATGTCGATGATATGTTGATTGCTGGGAATTCCTCTTATGACTTTTCAATTCTCAAAAAAAAGTTGGGTCAGACATATGATATGAAGGATTTGGGGGATGCCAAACATATTCTTGGCATGCACATTACTCGTGATAGGAGTAAAAGATGCATATGCTTGTCTCAAAGTGAGTACATATCCAAAGTACTTCACAGGTTCAATATGCATATTCGAAAAGCATTGAGTACACCTTTATCCACATATGTGAAATTGAGCAAGGATGATTGCTCCAAATCAGATGAGGAAAAGGAATTCATGACCAAAATTCCTTATCAGTGTGTTGTTGGTGGTCTCATATATGCCATGGTAGCTACAAGGCCAGACATTTCATTTGCACTTGGAGTTGTGCGCAGATATATGTCCAATCCTGGCAAGAACCATTGGGAAGCGGTCAAGATGATTTTGAGATATCTCAATGGCACTAAGGAAAAACTTCCATGCTCAGGTAGAGGGAAAGCATCTATTATTGGTTACATAGATTCTGACTATGTTGGTTGTGTAGACAATCATAAGTCTACATCAGGGTACATTTTTCATTTTTTTTGGAGGTGTTATCTCTTGGAGATCTCGTCTTCAAGAATGTACAACTATTTCCACTACAAACGGAGAGTATGTTGCAGCAAGTCGGGCATGTAAGGAAGCATTGTGACTTTCTCATCTTGCGTGTGATATGGGTTTACCTCAACATGTACCTCGAGAGTGCCATTTCTTTGGCTAAGAATCCGATCTATCATACAAAGACCAAGCACATTAAGGTGAGGTATAACATCATTAGAGATTGCTTAGCCATTGAGCACATTATTCCTGAGAAGGTTCACACTCGAGATAAGGTTGCAGATGCTTTGACTAAAGCTCTACCATAAGATAGATTTCGACACTGTTGTCACTTGATGGGGGTTATTTGATTCATGATCTTACATAGTCACTTGTATATTGTGTAACATGCCCATCAGGTGGGAGGTATAGTTTGTATACTTACACTCATGTATTCTTTATCATTCTTTATTTTTCTCCCATATTTACATTGGCCATATTGGCCTTTAGTGGGAGATTGTTATCATTAGTGCCCATGTGAAAGGCCAAATGGCCACTGGACACTTCTTTGTATATGTTCTTTAATAAAACATATAGTGGCCTAGTCAGCCACAGATTGTTAGTTCGAACACATTTGTAACACCCAAGAAGTCTGTGTTTGTGTTGTCTATGTACTATGTTTTTCTGCATATTCTATAGCCTCTGTGCAAAGTACCGTGTGCGGCACTTGGAGCTCGGTTTTCTACTTAGAGGATATCGTCATGCAACTCTCGATACGGAGAGCACACTGTGGTGCATCGCCATCAAAATACCTCACCTTTTTCAAATTCATGTATATGACAATGTGTTGCATGTTCTTTAGTCTGCAAAGAAAAGAAAAGGGTGCAAATACTTAAGTGGAGATTTAGTTTCGTCCATCCCTTGAATTTACTTCAATGTTCTTATGGTGATGAAGTTGGATTGTGCCATCCCATCTCATCCATTGGGAAGAATGAAGTCTTGGGTTCAACTTGCATCTTGTCCATTGTTGACGTTCCTCTTGTGCTTTTTATATTTGTTTGAGTGCACAAGGTGATTACATGCATCTATCATGCATACTGAAGGGTGTAATATTTTGTGCATAGCTATGTGCATGCTTCATTTGCTTTTGAAAAAGGAAAATCTCTCAAAACGTATCATGCTCTTATACATTCATGTACTAGCATTTTGAGAATTTTATGTACATGATTATTGAATTCATATGCCCTTAAACAAATCGTGAAAGGCATGCTAAGAAAGAGCATGATTGAAAGAATACTTATCATGGCCTGAAAAATTGTTCTTTGTTTGCTCTTTTGGAAGAGACTTTCTCCATACCTTTCTACTAACATGATGATATTCCATTGAATGGATGCCCTCTTACTTAGATATTCTTTGAATTATAATTAGCATGATGCTAAATGCATTCAATTGTGAAATAAGGAAAACAAATATTTAGGAATAAAATAAAAAGAGTTAAAATACTCCCCCACATTTCAATTTTGATGAAGTTAAATGCTTCACACTTCCTCCACAAAAAAAAAAAGAGGAAGAGATTTCTGATAGCCGACACTCTTACAAAGAGGTGGAATAACGGGACTTCATGAGAGTTATTCGAAGGGCTGAGTGGAGGGGAAGTTATCCCATTTCGGAGTCTAAGACCCATTTGAAAAGCCTATACATTGGGTATTCTATAAATGGGAGTGTGGAGTAATTTGGTCTAAAGTGAAGCCTTATGACCACAATAATGTTTAGATCACATTTGGTAGTCTATGCAATCAACTTGATAAATATCTAAAGGAGAGGGAGCAATGTACGACGCTTCTCTATTCCAATTTGAGTCAATCTCATGGTTTTTTCAATGCTCTTAGAAATCTCTTGTTAATGAAACTACACATTCTTGGGTTCTAAATCTCAGATGAGTAACATAGTAGCAAGTAAACCCATATGCAATATGTAAAGTGTCACAACCATAGGTAAAGAACAAAATATATAAACTTATTTACTGATGCAAATAAGTGATGGAGACTCTCATGCATCCATCAATTGTTGTCGAATAAGCACATGTACTTCAAAAGATGAGATGAGAGCCTAGGAAGTATGTTGTCATCACTTCATTTGGGAATACAAAATCCTAGATATGAGTCTCTAATGAAAAAAAACCAACAACATATAACTTAAAGAAATCTTATTATATCTCATATAGGATGTGTGAGACTTAAAATTTGAGTATATGAAATAGAGAGCAAAAGATCATCATTGAACTTCCAAATCATCATACTCAAAAAGATAACTCTATAGGCATTGTAGCATGCATAAGCCCACACATAAAGGTTTTATGCAATTCTTTTGTAGAGAAAGTTATCATAAAGGAGGCCATTATCCCACTCGTCCAAATAGAATCCTATAAGGCAGAGTTCCCAGCATGTGTATGTGTGTGTGTAAATGTGTGTGGATGTGTGTGTGTAAGTTTGTATGTGTGTATGTGTTTGTTTATGTGTGTGTGTGTGTATCTCTGTGTGTGTAAGTTTATATGTGTGTATGTGTGTGTGTCTATGTGTGTAAGTGTGTGTGTGTCTATGTGTGTATGTCTATGTGTATGCATGTGTAAGTGTTTCTATGTATGTGTGTGTGTAAAACTGTGTGTATGTGTCCATGTGTGTGTATGTGTCTATGTGTGTATGTGTATGCATGTAAGCATATATCTATGCATATGCATGTGCATATGTATGCATGTGTGTATGTGTGTGTATATGTTTGTATGTTTGTGTATGGATGTAAGTATGTATGTATGCATATGTGTGTGTATATGTGTGTATGTCTGTGTATGCATGTAAGTATGTATGTATGCATATGCATATGCATTATTTATGCATATGTATGTGTGTGTATGTCTCTTTACGTGCGTGTGTATGTGTGTGTGTCTCTCTCTACGTCGTGTGTGTGTGTGTCTATGTGTGTATATGTATCTGTGTGTATGTGTGTATGCATGTAAGCATGTATGTATGCATATGCATATGCATTATGTATGCATATGTATGTTTTGCTGAGAAAAAATTAGAATCCTATAGTAGAAGTCACGAATTTCTGACTCATGAGACTTTGATCTTGAAGTGTGTGCCAAGGAAGAAATGGAACAAAAAAATGTAGAACCTACTCTGATGCCAATGTTCTGGAAGGATCATAGCCTCCACACACAAACTAAGAAGACTAACTAGCTAGACTCACACTAGGAAGAGAGATGCACTCTCCACCCAACCAACCCCTCCAATATATAGCTCTGAGTGCAAGGGGGTAAGTCTCTCTCAAGGGGACATGTATACCTTTCATCACATGGGTACCTAAGGTGGTACATGGTTTCCAAGCTTAGGAAATAACATGAAGTCACATGGAAATCACATGAAATCACATGGATTCTAAAAGATGACTCTCCAAGCTCTCACATACAAATCAAGTGGCTAGGAGAAGCTTCCAATCAACCCCAAGGTACTCAACCTTAGAGAATTAGCCCTAAGGTTCGAGGCCCATATAAAAGGTGTAAATAAACCATAAATCCCAAGGGTTTCACACCTAGAAACCCAAGGGTTCTACCTCATAGACCCATATAATTATACAACAATGGCCTTTCATGAATGTTTCGCTTTCACAAATGGATTATGAGCATGCTTTATTATCATTCCTTTTGGTGGAATGGATGGAATCTCAGGTGTATCATTGTCACCCATGTTGGCCATATCTCTCCTTCCTCATTTGTGTACTCAAGATTCAAAATGAGCAAGTAGACAATCCCTTCCTTATCCTCATGTGGTAACAATATTCCTTGTAGGAGCATGCTCAAGTTAAGTGAAGAAACTACACTACGTGGTAATATGTTTAGTTGCACAACTATCATAGTATCAAACATCAAAGTCTACTACAACCATACACTACTCATGAGAAGATGGGTCATAGTTGCCATGAGTTGTAAATGTCCATTCTTCATCCTTAACAAGATTTGCAAACTCTATTTTAGGTGTAGAGGCCTCTGCAACAACCATTCGAGTCTCTTTCTTTTTTGCCTCCTTTGCAACCAATTTAGGACAAATCCTTTTTACATGATCATTTGCCTTACATACTTGAAAAACTATTTTTTCTTTTTTGCTTTCTTGTCATCTTTGTCTTCCTCCTTTGATTGTGCATCATTAACAGTTTTTTTGTTACTAGTAGATGAGTTCCATTTATGTTTGCCCTTCTCATTAGCTAAGAAAACTTGATCTACAACACACATTATTGATCTATTCTGGCTCTTGCAACAAAGCTAAGGCTAAATCCTCAAAGGTTAGGGCATTTGGATTGCCTTTCATCATCAACTGAAGAGTAGAAGCAAAAATATTTTAAGAATCTAGGAAATCATTAAGAACAATTTGCAAGTGAACTATCTCGAAAGATTTCATCAACAAAAAGCAGATGCTCTTTTAAATATTTGATCTTTTTCAATACATTATCCATTGAATGTCCTTCGTTCATGCTCACTCTCCAACTAATTTTGAAGGTAAGCAACCTAAGCCTCATTTCTTTCCTAGTATAATGTTGTACGAGTATCCCAAAAATCTTTTATTGTCTTGCAGGAGTGAATGTGAGGGATAATGGCATGCTTGAAAGACAAAGTTGTCAATGCATATTCATATGCATCTCTTCCATCCCAACAAATTTTCAATAGAGCATGTGTAATAGGAAATGCAGCATGACCAAGAAACTGAAGATCATCATCTATTACCTTCAATCACTACATGTGTAGGTGTAGTAGGGTGTTTCTCAAGACCCTATATAATATTCCATAGGCCTTTTTCTACCATTAGATGATGCATCATGTATGCCCATAATGGGTAATTAATACCATTTAGTTTATGCTCAATAGCCAACATACGAACGTCATTGATTTCATCCATGACCAGTGACTAAATAACCAACCTGATGCAAAAAATTAATTGTATCTTAAAATATTTTATTGAACATTAAACAAAAACACCCAATCAAGCTCTACTAGACATGTCATTTTGAGAAACTTGTATTGGCAAACAAAATGTTGTATATGTATTTGACACAAAAAGAAGAAACGACATGCCCAATCACTGCGATAGTGCATTCAAAAGCCAAAACGAGCTCAAATCCAAATTTCAATACCACATAGCAATGTTGTTTACTTATCATTTTGAGTATGCTCACCAATTTTTATGTGATTCTAAGACTATGATTAGAGAAGTGTCAATGACACCCTAGTGAAAGCAGCAACATGTTATGATACCGATTGTTGGAGTTCAAGTTTTGTGCAAGAACACAAAAAGCACAAGTAAGAAGAAGAAGTTTGAAGAACAACACAATATTGAATGTGTTACCAAGTAAATGTACAAACATAGGTGACCCATGTTATAGTAATATATGCAAGCTGGGCGGGAGGGGGGGGACTCCTAAAGAGGGGAAAAAGTTCCCTGGGATTCCTAAGAGTATTCAATTTTGCATGACAAGCATGTTAGTGAATATATGTCAAAGACTATATACAGATGTTTGGGGTCCTGCAAAGACCATATCTATGGGTGGTTGTAGGTTATATGTTACTTTCATTGATAAACATTCATGAAAAGGATGGGTATAATTCATGAAGGAAAAGAGTGAGGTGTTGGCTCACTTTTAGAATTTCAATGCTATGCTAGAAAAAAAGATAGGGAAGTATATTTAGATATTAAAATATGATGGCTTGGGTGAACAAATTGTTACCGTTAGTGTCCATGTGAAATGCCAAATGGCCGCCAAACACTTTTGTATATGTTCCTTAATAAAAGATATAGTGCTTTGGTCATCTATAGACTGTAAGTTCGACTGCATTGTAACACCTACAAAATCTATCTTTGTGCTCCTTGTATACAATGTTTTTTTGTGTATTTTATAGCCTCTGTGCAGACTACTATGTGTGCTGGCTAGAGCTTAGTTTTCTATCATGATTGTATCATCCTAGAGCTCTCAACAAGCAGAGTTCAGCATGGTGCATCGCCATCAAAATACTTCATAAATACCAAATGAGTTCAATAGTTTTCTAGAAAGTTATGGAATTCCAAGGCAATTCTCATGTAGGTATAGACCACAATAGAATGGTGTTTCTTAATGCAAGAATAGCATATGGAAGAAATAGCAAGAGCCTTGATGGCCGAGAAAGTATGCCTCATTTTTATTGGGTAGAAATTGTGCACATTTTTTTATACATCATGAATAGAACTCCAACTACTGATGTACATCAAGTTACACTTGAAGAGAGGTTTATAGGTAAAAAGCAATAGTTATCACATATGAAAATATTCCATTGTATTACATATGTACACGTTCCAAACAAGTTGAGGATAAAACTTGATCCAAAAGGAGGAAAATGTATCTTCATTGGATAGTCCCTTGAGCAAAAGGGATATAAAAACCCACTCATATAAAAGGTGAAGGTGAGCAGAATCTGGTGTGGTTTTTGATGAAATGTCAAGCTTTTGTATTGATGCCAATGAAGGACTTAATCTTGAATCAAATGACTAGGGAAATGTTGAAAACTCAAGGGAAAAATCTCAAGTTCTAAGTGGACCTAATATGACCCAACAATAGTTCCAACTCAAACCCATGGAGTGGAAGATTGCATGGAAATTTTAGTCTAGAAAATTCATCAAGTACATCCAAGAAAGTTAAAGAAAAGTTTTCTTCTAGTAATAAAACATCTATAGTTTATGAAGACATTGATGGAGAATCAAGCGATTCATAAAAGAACCTTGATGAGGAACTTGGAATTGCCCTCTGTGAAGACTCCAAGAGTAAGAAATGCACATGCAGATGATGCACAAGAAGAAGTGACCCAAGACCCAGAAGATATGGGAGGATGAAAAATTTAGTGCAATGATTAACATATGATAGCTACATGGCTCATCATTGTGTCTACATGACAAAGGTAATACAAGATGCAAAATCTTCTTGTTTTGAAGATGCAATTGGAAATGCAAATTGGGAGAAAGATATGGATGAGGATATGCTTTCACTCTATGGGAATGAAACATGGAAGTTGGTTCCATTGCCACAAGGCAAAAAAACATAGGTTGCAAGTGGGTTTACAAGATAAAGCACAATATTCATGGTAGCATAAGTAGGTATAAAGCACAATTGGTAGCTAAAGGATATGCACATATATATGGCATTGATTGTGAGGAAACTTCAAACCTTGTAGCTAAAATGGCTACTGTATGAACCCTTGTTGCATTGACTATAGCAAAAAGATGGATTTCACATTAGATGGATATAAAAAATGCTTTCTCACAAGGTGAGTTGTAGGAACAAGTATATATGGACCAACCATAAGGACATGAGGATTCAAAGCATCAAGAATATGTTTTCAGGTTGAAAAAGGCTTGGTATGGGCAAAATAAGCCCCTCTCGCTCAACATGAAAGGATTGCATATTATTTAACATCCATTGGATTTTCTATGTATGACACAAATCACTCATCATATAAAAGAAAGGGTGATAATGGAATTACAATTGTGGCTATTTATGTTGATGGCTTGATTGTAGGCAGTGGTAATGAAGAAAAAATTAAAGAAGTAAAGTAACTCTTTACATAGGAATTTGACATGTAAGATATTGGTGTGATGTGCTACTTTTTGGGCATTGAGTTTATACATACAAAAATAGATATATGGCATTCCCAAAGGCAATATGCATTGGGTATTGTGATGATTTTGTATTTCTATCCAACCCCCTATGGTGCTTGGGTGGTATTCCATGATGCACTTGCACAACTACAAAGGGAGTGGGTTTCGTGACATCCTTTGCACTGCGGACCGGCCTAGAGTGCCCTCCAACATGCGAGCTAAGAAGCACTATGGGTGTGTGTGCCGAGCCTTCCCTTCTTCACCATTCTTGGGAACGTCGGTTGTCCCTCGAGTCGTGGGTAGATGCTCAATAACGAGAACGTTACCCCTCACTCCTAGGCGGGTCTTGGGTCCCTTGATGATTGTGTGCCATGAGGTCGGCTCGTCTTGGACGGACACCTTCTATCTTTCAAGTTGAGGTACCTCAGGGTGGCTTGGGCTTGTGGCGGCCTCCCCATGTTGGTTATGGGTTGAGATTTCGCTTTGCACTCGGGTGTGTGCTTCATCGTTTGATGGTTGTCCCGCGAGAGTGTGCTTGTCTACGCGTAGTCATTCTCAAATTTTGGGTCTATCTTCACTTCCACTTGCTTGAGGCCTTTGGTATGTTTTAGTTTATGGTGTGTGCGGGCTAGCTTCTCTTGAATGGTTGCCCATTTTCTTCAAGTTGGTTTGCTTCCGCGTGCTTAAGTTGGAGCCCCTTCAATTTTGGATTGCTCTCGGGCAAAGGTCCCGTTTTCTAAGTCTCTTGTACTTCTCAAGTTCCATGTAGGTTCGGACCGAGAAGGCAGCCCCTTGGGCTTGGTTTGTACTATTTTGTTATAGGTATGCTTCAAAGTATGTTATGGCTAGTTTTAAGCCAATTCCTATGCCACTAGACTAGAATTTGAAGTTGGATACTATGAACAGGAAAATTGTGGGAAGTTTGGTAAGTCTTGATCTAAGCTACACTACACGAAATGAAGCAATTTATGGAGGCTCTCAAGAAGCCACATTTATATGCTTTGAGACACACTCTACATTATGTTTAGTGCTACTTTGAAGTATGCATTGTTATATGAAGATCATGTAAAATTGAAGGTTCATGGATACACCAAAGGAGATTGGGTTGGTAATGTTCCAAATACAAGATCTATTAGTAGCTTTCTATTCTTACTTGGAAGTGTTGTTGTTACATGGAGCAATAAGAAGCAACCCATTGTTGCTTTGTCAAGTACAGATGATGAGTATAGGGGTGCATCAATGGAAGCATATGAGGCATCATGGCTAGAGATGCTACTTGTAGATTTAGGTGAGGAAATGCAAAAGCTCATCATCATTTATATTAGTGCTCATCTTAGAAACACATGGTTAGCTTGAAAACCCATTTTTCATTCTAGAGTAAAGCATATCGAGATACATTATCATTTCATAAGGAAAAAGTATTGGAAGGTGACATTGATCTTGTTCATGTGAGGAGAGGTGAGCAGGTTGCTTAGATTTTCACTAAAGCACAAGATGCTTGGATTATAGGACATGACTTAATGATTGTTGAGATATCAAGATCAACATATGATGATAGAGGATAACATGTATAGTGGTTACATTGATATATGTCAAGGATACTTTAAGTGATCTTTACCAAATTTATGAGAGTGATGATGCATTTGTTTATTGCCAAATCACTTATTTGTAGACATTAGGTTTTTCTTTATGGATTGTTTTTTATATATTGTACTAATTGTATTGTTGTATTAGGTCGTTCTAGTATATTCTCCTTATGTTATAAAAGAAGTACAAGAAGATCATTCTTCCTTGCCTGAATCTATGTGTGCTCCTAACTTTGTCCATGTGATTGTATGAGAGCTCTCTTCCTTTTCTCCTTTCTCTTGAGAGAGAGAGACCATGAGCGAACGTTTCCCATATGCCTCCGATGCCATTTTGAGGAAAAAATGGAACTAGGGAGAACGATACATTAAGTTTTATTATAACCTTAGAGAAAGGATTTGAAGTATTTTAATTATGACCACTCCTAATCGCGAGGTACAAAGGAGACCCATCATCTTCCTTCGAGTTTGTTGCTAATATTTCCCACTTCTTTGAACTATTTTTTATTATTTTTTAGAAGAAACTCCCTCTATATGTTGATTCCTTTTAAATAGATATATTTCTTGCTTTTAGCTGTTTTGAAGATGCTTCTCTTGGTGTAGGTTGTTTTACCTTTGATTACAAAAAAAATATTTCACTTCAACAACTTCATTAACTCGTTTAGCTTTCCTTATGGACATCAACCTATTCACGGTGCCTTGATATTATCAATGGGTGAATTACTCAAAATCTATATACATATGAAGGAAATGTTGCCATGGATGGTATTCTCTCATGATCCGTGGTAAACACGTATTTAAATATGAAGAAAATGTTGCCTCATATGGTATTCTCTCATTCACCATGATAACAAAACATAATTCTTAGAAATGGTGTAGAAAATTGTAATGAAATTTTGGTTATTCATAGATAAGTTCCCAAAAATTTTAATGCATGTAAAATAAGTTCAATTGGGTTCTCGGAGATTATCTTCACGATGGCTAGCTACTATCTAGCAATGCGCAAATATACATCTTCATCAAGCATTAGTTAGAGAATATGAAAAATTAAAACTCAAAGGCTTGAGAAAACTTTAGAGAATATATTTGCAATGAATGTAAGAATTCAGAACTGAATAGACCTAGATGGAGAACCAATAGTACAACGCTCTTCAAACCCTTTCACAGAAGAGAGTATTGATGGTGAGGCGGTTAATAGATTGATCATTTCTGCAACGCAAATTGTGGAAGCAAGCAATAACTGCTCTTTAACTTGCAAAGAATATAAACGTCTGGAGCAGACCTATGTCTGTCACAAAGAATGAAATATATATATATATATATATATACTTGATACATTGCCTGCATTGCCTGGTTCATATCCATCGCTTTCAGATTTTGTAAAACTTTTCATGGCAAAAGAGTATTACCTGTTTGGCATGGCAGTCAATTTACACATCTAGAAATGGAGCTCCAGCACTATCAAGCAGCAGGGCAAAGATGGCCGCCGTAGCATCCATTTTGGAAAAGCAGAATTTCATATTCACAGGTTATACTTAATCCATTCCTTGAACGCCCAAATGCCTGTGCACATTAAGCCATATGAGGAAGCAGCTTGCTATTCTCTGCTTTTTATACAAGGTTACAACGAATTATTGTGTTATAAAATACTTCGTACTTTGGATGTCATATAGTTGACTTAGTATTGGAAGTCTCGATGATCCGACTGATGAACCAGATCATAATCTATTAACGTAGTTTTAGCATATATTCTCCATCAAACGGGGAAGGAGAAACAGAAAATCTGCGCTATCACATGAAGTAAAGAGTGAAGAAGGTTACTTCGCGATCTATGAGTATCTAGTGTCACAAGTTTGCGCCTGCTTTGCGCACCCAACAATGGTTGCTTTAATAAAACAGATTAAGGAGTTCAGAGGAAAGCCATTTTATTCAAAACAGACATAATATTTTGCGCATCGGAAGTTTCAATGCAAATCCTTATCTATCCTAGAAATGTTATTTTATTTCTCATATCAGTTAGTTAGCCTTAGGTAACTGTTCCTGCCAGTGCGGTTTCTCAAGGCACTCCCCTGCAAAATCTCAAACAGGCTATGCCCTCTCTCCGCGAATTCTCCGTGCAAGCTGCACGTCCTTTGGCATTATGGTCACACGCTTGGCATGAATCGCACACAAGTTCGTGTCTTCAAACAAGCCAACGAGATACGCTTCTGCTGCTTCTTGAAGGGCCAACACAGCATGGCTTTGAAACCGAAGGTCAGCCTGTCAAAATTTCACTAAACTATGAGACCTACAGTTATGCATGTTAATATAATCTAAACTAAAAATCGTGTCAAGTATGCCATATGTTTAGTTAACTACCATCAAATATTCGGAAACTGAAAATAACTGCTCGGTAAATGGACCATTCTCATGTCCGACACGCCAATGGAACGATGAGTTGTCAGACGACAACACAAACAAATAGACAATCCTAGCGAAGGCATTGAAACTTACTTTGTAGTCTTGCGCGATCTCACGAACAAGCCTCTGGAATGGTAACTTGCGAATCAAAAGCTCCGTGCTCTTCTGATACTTACGAATCTCCCTGATAAGCAAACGAGACAGCATTACATCAGTTTATACTGAGGGCTAGAAAACCAACGCTAAGTTCATTCATACCACAATACCTGAGAGCAACAGTTCCAGGTCTGTACCGATGAGGCTTCTTAACACCACCAGTAGTAGGAGCAGACTTGCGTGCAGCCTACCCGCGTTTAACAGGGAAAAAAAAATGTAGGTGCGATTATGAAATTTGAACATCACATCTAATGAAAAATAGATGAAATCACAATTATAATCCAAGCAAATCATACCTTCGTTGCAAGCTGCTTCCTTGGAGCTTTTCCACCTGTAGACTTGCGGGCTGTTTGTTTTGTGCGAGCCATGTAAGCAGATAACAGAAACTCCTGAACTTTAAGAATTGACCTGCAGTCAATGGTGTGCACATAGAGTCGTCAGATGCCCCCGTTCTGAGTCTGTTCTACACATGCAATGATGAATAAAGACGGGAGAGGAGAAGGTATCTATCCTCGTATTGCTACAGATTCTGAACATCAGCATTGCTTGCAAACAAGTAATGAACATACATAATAGTTCGGAGCACAGAGAGAGAGAGAGAACTGTAGGCGTGTGTTCCTGTGCGTTCCTTCGAAAGAGTAGGAACGCGCAGGCGATATCTTGATGCTTACACCGTCACACGTCGAGTGCCTGCAAGAATCCAGGTACGCGTGCAGGAATACGAAAACAGTGAAATGTGAGAATGACGACGGACCTTGGGAGGGATTGAAACGAACTTCTTTGACGATTCCTTGTTGCGACGAGGGAACTACGGTGCCGTCTTCAAGCTTTTATAGATATGTCTATAGGCCACGTAGCTGTCGATTAATTTTCTCAATGAATCGACAAGCAAAGGCCATCCCGGAAATGGAAGTGTATGGAAGTGTAAACGCTGAAGAAGGTCTAAAATATGATTAGTTTTTTTTTTTTAAGGAGGTTCTCAAAGCACCTACTCTCTGTTTTAATTTGAAAGAAAAATTATACAAGTGAATGGGCATAATACTTGCAGACTCTCATATCTCACAAAGCAAGGGTTAGACAATATTGTGACTAGTTTCAACTGATTTAAACTAGCCAAAGCCATTATATGTCCATCCCGGGGATTGAACTATGGACCTCCGCCTCAAGAGACCAAAGAATCGACCACTAGAACAACAAGACATGGACAAAATATAATTAGTTGTGGGGTGAACCATGTAGTAATAAACATATTGAAAGTTTAGAGTTTGAAATGTGTAGATCAGTTTGATGTCAGGACTTCAAAGTAAGGGATAAAAAGGGTCTCTTGGGCCAAGATCGAACTTCTCAAAAAAAGAAAGATTGAAAAACCTCACCTTCATAAAGGAAGTGCGATTTAGTATAAACTCACTTGAGTCTTTGGCAATTGGTTTAGAGTTCAAGTCATAATTTAGCCTCTAGGATTTGTTCTAGCCTCAGTTGAGCCTCAAGGAGTTGTTCTAGAGTTCCACTTCTTAGACATGGGAAGCTCAAAAAGGGTGTGAGATGCAGAATTAACTTCATTTGGAAATTATCTATACCTCGTGGCTTTCATTGATGATTTTTCTAAGCATGCATGGTCCTATCCATGGAAAGCAAAGTTCCAATTGTTTATGTGCCTTGAACAGTTCCTAGTTATGGCTAAAACTATGGCAACATGTAAAATCCTCCACTCTAATCAAGCAGGAGAGTATAGGTCTTCTGCATTTAATGCATTTCTGGTTGAGGGTGGGATAAAAAAAATTACAAAGTGTCATATAAACCTCAACATAATGGATTTCTAAGATGAAGAACATGCCTCTCATGAAAATACCAAGGTGCATGGTCAAAATTCAAGCGTACAATATAGCTTCTATTATCCCACCAAATCATTGTAGTCCATCTCTCCATATGAGGCTTGGCATGGTCAAATGCCATCTGTTCTTCATCCATATTTTTTTGGTTGTCTAGCATATGCATTAGTGCCTAAACAATAATGCAAAAAATTGATGAGCTGTGAAATGTATTTTTTTTGTATACAGTTCTGAACGCAAAGGTTATCAACTATATCATCCACAAAATAAACACATTCTAGTTCATCATGATGTTGTTCTTGTGGAAGATGCAATTCATCCCTTACTTTCATGTACCAAGGAGACATCAATCACCTCGAAGGATGTGTACAACACTTTCCCGCATGTTTTTATAGGTGCACACTGAAATGTTACTCCTAATGAGGCAATTTCTTATCATTTGAAAGATTGAAATCATCACTAGATCATTCTATTTTTTTATGTAGATCTATATGATGCATTTATTGATGAGAGAGTTGATATTGAAGATGCAAACACTATTCATAAATGGTTGGTGCAGGCTTTGAGAGATAGAAATTTAGATGCATCTTTTTCATACAATACTCATTCATAATTCTTCTTTTGCATCATGTTGTTATGCAGTGGTTGTCTTTAGTCTTTTTAATGAGAGCCTGTTTCTTTTGTTGAATCACATAATTCAAAAAATTGGATGGTTATTATATGATGCCATTATGAAGAATGTTAGTTGACCTTTATGTGATTTGCCTCCATTCAAAAAGGTCATTGTCATTAAATGTTTATACAAGTTGTTTGATGGAGTAGCTAATGGGTATAAGGCCATACTTGTTGCCAAAGGTTATGCTCAACATAAGGTCAGCGATTTTGATGAGACCTTTGCTCCCATGTGTTAAATAATTGTCGCTTATATCATCTATGCACATACAGCTGATCGTGGTTGGAATGTACATCGACTGGACATTAACTTTGCATTTTTCAATGGTGGTTTACATGGAGGTGTAAATATCTTAGCCCAATGGTTTTGTGCAAAAAGGGCATGAAAAACAAAGCATGAATGTTGAAAGATCTATTGTATGGATTGAAGCAAGCACCACATGCTTGGTATGAAAAGTTATATGCATACTTGTTGCACATGGATTTGAGAATAGTCCAATTGAAAACACCTAATATGTTAAGCATGCAAATGATGTACTTATGATCATTGTTGTATATGTTGATGATATACTGCTCAATGGTCCTAACAAGAAGCATATTTCTAAATCTAAGGCTGACATGCATGCCTCTTTTGAGGTGTCAAATCTAGGGTGTTTGCATCATTATAATTTGAGCATCCATTCTATGCAAGTTGATGTGGGAATAGCATTGCATCGAAAAACATGTGTTGACATAGTATTGCAATGTTTTGGACTTGAAGATTGCAAACATATTGCCACTCTAGTGGAGACAGGTTTATGATGTCATTCTTTCAACATGCTATTTAATATTTTATTTATTTATGCATAACCCAATGTGATATTCAGTTTTTTATCTCTTAGATGAGCAGCTTTATGCATAGCCTAGGTGTTAAGCATTGTCAAGTGATTAAGTTCTTCTTTCGCTACTTGATTGGTACCCATGTACTTGATTGGTACCCAACTACTTGGATTTCTTTATCCCAAGGGGGAATCATTACTGCCAATTTACATGCTTTTCTGACTCAGATTGGACTAGTTGCTATGACACTTGTGTATCTACCATGTTACACTTATGTGTCCTCAAATACCTTTGATGTGAACCATTTCCCTATACACAGGTACTTCTTACTCTAGATTTTGTTAGAGATTTTTCCACATGTAACCACATGTACATGATGTAATCATATGTGGTGGTACATAGTACTTAGGGATTCCCTTATAGCTCTCACTATACTTGTTCATATATTATTGATCATTGTTCATCATCTATCAATAGAGAGATCTTCAATCCATCATATTTCTGGTGCATCAATCTCCTTCTTCACTCCTATGTGTACTTCTACTCCTACTTCCTCACTCTCTCACATACCAAACAGTAGTACCAAAGCAATTTCACATCCTTCTTAAAATACTTTTTTTTTTGTCTATCATCATGCATACTTTTAACATTGCAAATTAGTTTTAGAGAATAAAAGCAGAAAGTTCAGCATCGTGCAATAAAAATTTCCATCACAGTTACAAATTGTAAGCTTGCATTTGAGCTTTATTGAAGTCCATATCTTGTGATTTTTGAGTTTTTTGGTGTAATGGAAAGTGACAATGACTTGTTTGGCATGCTTCAAGCTTAAGATAAGCTTGATGGGACCAACTCATTAGGGCGAAAAACGGCCGAAAAGGGGTTGTTTGCTAATGAGAGATTAAGGAAATTGACAAATAGCGTCTTTCCACGTGTACAAGAATATAACATTGCTGTCTCTTTTAGCCGTATGGAGAGTTTCTTTTTTTAATACAATTTTTTTTCAAAGCGTCGCTAAAGTGATGAAGAGTCTCGTATTCAGTGTACAATTTTTCGGTTTGATGCAAAAAAAGATACTTTTGCACACTACACAAAGCATATTCTCGAATTTCCAAGAAGGAATTGATGTTTGAAGATACGAAATATTTTTGGGTTCACAAAATGTCATGATCATTCAACGACAGGGTTAACATCAAATCAAAAGTTTCCACGTGCAACAGTTTCAAGTTTTCTCTGCAAAATTAAATTTGACATCCAAAAGGCAATGTCAGCAGGCCGAATTTCGAGAAGGATAAAGATTCAATGGTTTTTGCCTATTCATGTCTTTGTAGCATGCTTTAAAAACATGTTATTACAGAAAACAAAAACAATGTGGTTGAATAGGAGAGTCCCTATTTCAGAGATTGATGATGTTTTAGGTAGGGAATGGGATAGCAAAGAAGTTCAAAAGCTAGGTGACATTATTTTATGTAAAGTTAGTCCCAATTCTCTTTCAATCTCATATCAGATATGTCGACAATCTCTGGTTCTAGGATATGACTATAGAAGGTGGAAAAAAAAGCTTGGACTTTGGATAGCCTTGGACTCAGAGGAGAGCTGTCCAGAATTTGAGTTAGAAGTATTGATTCATCCAGATTTTCAATCAAGGAAAATAATTTTCACTGCAAATTGGAATCTCAGAAATGTAAGGGAGCTTCTAGAATACCTTGATGAGGTATCATCTCAGTGTAGATTCTCAATTGATGATGCAATAGTTAACATTAGATCAGAGAAATCATTATCTTGCATAAGCTGTCTGCCACCAAGGGTGATTAAGTTCCAACCTTTAAGATTGTAACAAGTTAACCCTGACATTCTTACATAATGTATCTTCATCTAATAGAAGCTTCTATTGATACTTCCATTGAATTTTCTTGGCAGGATGGTTACAAACAATGTGTGTTAAATTATTAATTTTAAATGTCTTATATATTTTTTAGGTCCTTAATTTCATATTTCCATTGATTTTTTTTTGCAGGAGTGAATTGATGACTAAGAAATAATTATACAGGAACTTGCATAAGTTAATTCTAGATGAAGAAGAGATCTAGAATTCAATATCTAATTTCAATTTAATAATTATAGTCTATCAAAGGTGCACACTAGTCTCAGTTAAATAATTAGATTCTATCCAACTTTTCTGTCCTCAAGTAATGCAAGAGAAATTATCATGGTACACATAACAAGTAATATAAGAGAGTGTGGAGAACTTGGTGCAAATTCCAATCCAAGGTTTGGTATTTCAATATTAGAAGAGCATGTCTTAAGGCATAAAGCAGAGGAGACGAGATAAGTGAAGACGACCGATGCAAGCGACTAGTGCAATCTGAAATTGTCGAATGGCCCTTATCGCTTACATCGGTCGTGTTAGCAAACTACCGCGAGAGACTTCAAGAAGTGACCTTGCGTAAAGATTTGACTCACGAGTATAAAAACTAGCAACAACGATGAAATGGATAATACGACCGATGCAAGCGATAGGGGCAATCCAAGATTCTCTGATTACCCGTATCGCTTGTATCGGTCGTGTCCTCTTAATTCTTTATGTCCTTCTGTAACTTCTCCAATTTAAACACTTTCCAGCAGGAATGAAGTAAGAAACCCACAATGCATTCATAATTGTGACATTAATAAACTTAATTGGACCATCCAATGAACTTTTGTTAAACTCTCAAGAGGTTCAATACAACTGTGAACATCTTCCAGATGAAGATTGGCATAACTACATACAATTTGTACATAAATAAATCTTCCAACCTTGGTTGGTTTTACAATTGATTTCAATCTAAGACTCAAAAATTGATTTAACCCTTTCTATCCTTTTTAGAGCCTTGCTTTCTCTGTTGCTTCTGTCCCTTTTTGGAGCTTTCAGCTTGACTCTTTATGTTGTTCCCATGCTTTAGTGGTGAGTGAAGAGGAAGCCCTTTCTTTTTATCTTCAGACTGTTTTTTATCAGGTGGAGGGGGTGGAGGTGAGTCTGGATCATATGGGCAGATTGCATGTTTCATGATACTATTTATTGCTCTCTCTCTGATCAAGATGATCCATGCATCTGGGTAGTCTGATAAATTCAATTCAGGACTGTGGAACCTTCTTTCCAAGAATCTTACAGCATTTGCAATCACTCTCCGGCCACACGATGTTGAGTCTCTCTGCAATGGCACATGAATTTGGCTGTATCCAAATTGCTTTTGTTCATTCATTTTAGCTATTCGTGGAAAATTCTGATCAATATGCATCTTGAGAAGCTTTGCAGCACTGCATTGGAAAGTGAAAATCAAAACGGATGGCATGGCTTTAAAATAGAGAACAACAAAATGTATAGTAACTTACACTTTGCAATTCCCATGCTGTGATGGAAGAGAATTGAGGAAAAGAGCTTGATATGCATTGAAGTCCACAATAATCAAACTCCAATGGCCCCTGTCAATGAGTTGCATGTAAATATACTTTCTTAAATGAAACAAATATGTTTCCAAAATGAAGATGAATACTTACTTTTCAATATATGGGTAAATAACACATTCTACTTCTTCTGTAAAATCCTGTAGAAACGACTTGGCATCTCCATGTTTATGCAAAAAACATTGTGTCACCAGAGGATCTAAAATAAATACTTTTCTTTGAACCGCTTCCTCACATTGTTGAAGAAGAACCCTACAAATCAAGAAATAAAAATGCAGTTAAGGAACTAGGAAATTATGCAAAACAAAAGCATTTTAAGGCCTCTAGATATACCTGAGTGAAATGTTGACCACACTATCTGATATTTCAACATGAAGCTCCCTCAACATTTTGTTGTCTTCAGGTCTAATGTCAAGACACAATTCATTTTGCCATGGCATTGCAACATTAACTATTACCTGCCCATCTCCTTTCTTGAGGAGCTCTTTATTTCCTTCTGTAACTTTTGAATCTGGGTTAAGATGGCACTTTCCTCTGTAAATAATCCCTGCTTTTTCCTCTCCTCCTCACTATTTGCTGCAGTTCTAGTTTCATGATCATGAGTGACTTGAGCGTTGATCTCTTCAATGACAACTATTGTTTTAGGTGCTCGAGCTGGAGGTATATTTAAAATATCGAAGAATTTTTTATCGTGGTGATCAATAGGAACCAGAGCTTTATCAAACTTATATCTTATTCTTGAAACAATAACATAATCCTTCGCCATTAGTGTTACCCTATGAGAATGAGCAGCACATAAGTAGGCATCATTCATAAAATCAATAGCAAAGTCCTCTGCAGCTTCTTGCAGGCATAGCAGTGCTTGAGTTTGCCACCTCACATTGACAAAGGATGAGGTCTTCATCAAAGAACAGAGGTTGGCTGAGATCTGCTTGACAACTCTCATAAATGGAAGTCTTGGGATCAACAATCCCACAGACTTTTGAGCTCTTCTAATTTCCCTCAAGGACTTTACATGGTACTTGACCCTTTTTTTTGAAGATACTAGCACATTGGCTTGAACCTTCTGGGAATTTTGCTCCTGGACATTTTCCCCTTGGGCATTTTTGTCCTGACCCTCAGGGTACAACTTCCTTGCTGTCTTTTTGGTTCTAGCCATACTCTGCAAAAAATCAGTCTTTAGGCAAGGAATTAGGAAAAGTGGAATATTACTCTCAAAAAACTATGATCACTGACTCTTTCCACTGTCAAAACTTACTCTCAAAAACCTATGATCAATGACTCTTTCCACTATCAGAGGCACGACCGATGCAAGCGATAACAGTCATCCCGAAATGCCCGGATGTCCCTGATCGCTTGCATCGGTCGTCTTTAAATTAGTCATCAAATATCAATAAATAATATCTTACAATGCAAAATACTCAATTATCACTAAGAAAAAGATAATTGGAAAACTATAATCAATGACTCTTTCCACTATCAGAGGCACGACCGATGCAAGCGATAGCAGTCATCCGGAAATGCCCGGATGTCCCTGATCGCTTGCATCGGTCGTCTTCAAATTTATCATCAAATATCAATGAAATATATCTTACAATTCAAAATACTCAATTATCACTAAGAAAAAGATAATTGGAAAACTATAATGAATAACTCTTTCCACTATCAGAGGCACGACCGATGCAAGCGATAATAGTCATCCGGAAATGCTCGGATGTCCCTGATCGCTTGCATCAGTCGTCTTTAAATTTATCATCAAATATCAATAAAATATATCTTACAATGCAAAATACTCAATTACCACTAAGAAAAAGATAATTGGAAAACTATAATCAATGACTCGTTCCACTGTAAGAGACACGACCGATCCAAGCGATAAGAGTTATCCGTAAATGCCCGGACGTCCCTCATCGCTTGCATCGGTCGTCCTTGAATTCATCATCATATTTCAATAAATAGTAGTAAAAATAAAGGTAACAATGCGTTATACTCAAGCATAGCAAAGGAAACCAAAATTTGCAAGCTATGATCAAGGACTCGATGATATTAAAAAACATGACCGATCCAAGCGATTAGGGTTATCCAAAAATCTCGGATGTCCCTAATCGCTTGCATCGGTCGTGTCCACATTACCTTACGTAGAGAGCGCTCTCTATAGAAATTGTGAAGTAGCCTAAAAACGTGGTGGCAATGGAACCTCGACGCTTGGCAAGTGTTGACAGAAAAAAATGAAGGAAATGAATAGGGAAGCTTAAATAGGTCCACAAACTGAGTTGATCATTGTGCCACATGGCATGCCCCGATTGGTCCACGTCAGATACCCGTTGCAAATTCCAACATCTTTTGCCACGTGGCATGATTTGATTGATCCACATCATCTATCCGTTGCATCGGGGAACGTACACTTTACCACGTGGCACTCTATGATTGGTCCACCTCATTCGATCGTTTCTTCCCTCCTCGCCTATAGAAAGCTACTTCCTTCACAAACTCAAACTTTCAACCTTCAGAGAACTTGTCTCACTAGAGACACGACCGATCCAAGCGATAAGAGTCATCCGTAAATGCCCGGATGTCACTCATCGCTTGCATCGGTCGTCCCTGAATTCATCATCATATTTCAATAAATAGAAGTTAAAATAAAGGTAACAATGCGTTATACTCAAGCAACACAAAAGAAACCAAAATTTGCAAGGTATTTAAAAAGCATGACCGATCCAAGCACTACAAGAAAAAGGGGGGCGTAGCGACGCCCCCGAATCGGATTATGCGACGAAAAAGACGAAAACCGTCGCTTATGCGATGAAACCGTCGCATAAGCGACGGTAAAAACTTAGGATTTTTTTTTTGGCCGAGCCTCGTCGCATAAGCGACGAAAGCGTCGCTTATGCGACGCTAAACCACAAGCGTCGCTAGTAGCGTCGCTAGTTAGCGACGCTATTAACGACGTTGGCAAACTGCAGAACGTCGCATATGCGACGCTCTGCAATGTTAAAAAAAAATTTCAATTCTCCCGGCACATTTGTGCCGGGATTTGGACGCGAGAGCAAGAAGAGACCGAGAGCGAGAGAGAGAGAGAGAGCGCGCGCGCAAGAGAGAGAGAGACACATCTACTTGAATCAAGGTATGCGCACACACACAGACACTTACACACACATACATATGCATACACACATATACACACATAGACACACACACATACACATAGACACACACGCACATACACACAAATACACTAACATATACACACATACACAAATAATGTTGCATACACACATGCACACATAATGCATACACATGCACACACATATACACATACATATACACATACATATACACACACATACACACATACACACACACATACACACACATACACACACATATATGCATACACACACACACACATAGAGAGACATGCACACACATACACATACATGCATACATAATGCATATGCATATGCGTACATCCATACATACTTACATGCATACACACACATATGCATACATAATGCATATGCATATGTGTACATGCATACATACTTACATGCATACACACACATATGCATGCATAATTCACATGCATACATACACATACATAATGCATACACATACACACATAGACACATACACACACATAGACACATACACACACATAAACACATACACACTCATAGACACACACACATACACATAGACGCGCATACACATACACACACATATACACACACACATACACACATAGACACATACACACATAATGATGCATTCACATACATATGCATGCATACACACATAGACACACATATACACACACATACACACATACACACATACACACACATATATGCATACACACACATAGAGAGACATACACACACATACACATACATGCATACATATGCATACATATGCATACATAATGCATATGCATACATACACATACATAATGCATACATAATGCATACACACTCATAGACACGTAGCGTCACATACACATAGACACACACATATACACAAACACATACACACATAGACACATACACACATAATGATGCATACACACAGATACATATGCATACACACACATATGCATACATACATGCATACACATACACACATAGACACATACACATACATAGATACATACATACACATAAACACATACAAAAACACATACACACTCATAGACACACACACATACACATAGACACACACAGATACACACACACATACACACACACATAGACACATACACACATAGTGATGCATACACACATACATATGCATACATACATGCATACACATACACACATAGATACATACACACACATAGATACATACATACACATAAACACATACACACTCATAGACACACACACATACACATAGACACACACACACAAACACACATAGACACATACACACATAAGAATGCATACACACACATACACATGCATACACACATACAAACACATATACACACACATACACACATATATGCATACATACACACATATATGCATACACACACATAGAGAGACATACTCACACATACACATACATGCATATATATACATACATAATGCATATACATACATACATACATACATACATACATGCATACATACACACACACATATACACACACACACATACACACATAGACACATACACACATCATACACACATAGACACACATATACACACACATACACACATACACACATACACACACATATATGCATACACACACACATAGAGAGACATACACACACATACACATACATGCATACATATGCATACATATGCATACATAATGCATATGCATACATACACATACATAATGCATACATAATGCATACACACTCATAGACGCGTAGCGTCACATACACATAGACACACACATATACACAAACACATACACACATAGACACATACACACATAATGATGCATACACACACATACACATGCATACACATACATATGCATACATACATGCATACACATACACACATAGACACATACACACACATAGACACATACACATATAAACACATACACACTCATAGATACACACACATACACATAGACACACACACATACACACACATATACACACACACACATACACACATACACACACATACACACATACACACATACACATGCATACACACACATACACATGCATACACACATACAGACACATATACACACACATACACACGTATATATGCATATACACACACACATAGAGAGACATACTCACACATACACATACATGCATATATATACATACATAATGCATATGCATATGCATACATACATACACACATACATGCATACATACACATACATAATGCATACACACATATGCATACATAATGCATACACACACATACACACATATGCATACATACATGCATACATAACACACATAGACACATAATCACACATAGACACATACACACACATAGACACATATACACTCATAGACGCATAGCGACACATACACATAGACACATACACATACACACACATATATATATACACACACACACACAAACATACACACATAGACACATACACACATAATGATGCATACACACAGATACATATGCATACACACACATATGCATACATACATGCATACACATACACACATAGACACATACACATACATAGATACATACATACACATAAACACATACAAAAACACATACACACTCATAGACACACACACATACACATAGACACACACAGATACACACACACATACACACACACACATAGACACATACACACATAGTGATGCATACACACATACACATGCATACATACATGCATACACATACACACATAGATACATACACACACATAGATACATACATACACATAAACACATACACACTCATAGACACACACACATACACATAGACACACACACACAAACACACATAGACACATACACACATAAGAATGCATACACACACATACACATGCATACACACATACAAACACATATACACACACATACACACATATATGCATACATACACACATATATGCATACACACACATAGAGAGACATACTCACACATACACATACATGCATATATATACATACATAATGCATATACATACATACATACATACATACATACATGCATACATACACACACACATATACACACACATACACACACACACACATACACACACATAGACACATACACACATAATGATGCATACACACACATACACATGCCTACACACATACACATACACATACACATACACATACACATACACACACATACATACACACACATGCATACATACACATATTTAATGCATACACACGTACATATGTACACATATATATATTGATTTGTAACCATTTTGTTTTATATGTTAGGTATTATGGATCCCAGTAGAGAGAGAAAGGCAAAACTCACTCTCATAAAAAGTCTTATGAGAGCAAGAGTTCCGTCAGATACTCTAAGGGCCATAATGCGGGACTACGCAGAGATGTCCGATGAGGAGCTGGATTATACGATCCAGATGCTTACGCGATCAGACGAGGGCTCTTCTGCGGATCCACATGCAGGAAGAGAGCTATCTGCTCATAGGTATGTTTTTTTTCATAAATTTTTTTAATGATATTATAGCACATATTTTTATTTATTTCTATCTATCTACTTTCAGGACACCTATACCACCTCCAGCACGTGATAGCAGAGCAGAGACGTTGCCTATGAGGACATGCATAGGCACGTTAGGACTAGAGTGCGACATAGAGCCAGAGGGGAATATTGTATACATAGGAAATGGATTGGAGTTCAAGAGGAGAATGCGTGCACTATGCGACTCTTACCTGCGCTTTATCCACTTACCGTGGAAGTAAGTAAAAGTTTTACATATAAATTGAAATATATATCTTATGTTTTATTTATATTATGTTTTTTATTTTTTTAGTGAGCATGATGAGAGGGATAAAAAGTACGTGCTCAGTTCACTTGAGACGGAGTTTGGGACAGGGTGGTCTCTTAAATGGTGTTTAAAAGAGATGCGGACACTTATGGCGCATCGTCGTGACAATGCACGGTATGTATGTATATGAGAGAGAGAGAGAGCACTAATCTCGATATTAGGGTTTTGAAATCCCTAATTTAAAAACTCTAATTCAACCTTTTAGCCATATGTTTGAAGTATATGTACACCTCCGACGTCCTACTAGAGAGATGTCTCTCCTCCCAACCTTATGCCTCTATATATAGCTACTCAAATCAACGAGGATCATGATTCATAATATATGTAAAGATATATACACATCATGTAGATAAGATACATAAATATAAAATGGAGTAGATATATTATGCTTCACACATACATGCCTAAATGCACACATAAATATATATATACATACTAACATATTTACATGTACATATTTACACATACATGTACATGCCTACATGCACACATAAACATATATATACATGCATACATATTTACATGTACATATTTACACATAGACACATATACATATATACATGTACACAATTATAAACACTTGCATATATTACGTACATGAATACATGTATACATATATCACACACATGCAAACACATACATATACATGAAATACATATATATGCATACTAATATATGTATACATATAATACACATGAATACACACACATATGCATACATACATGATAAAAATTTACTCCTCGAAGATAAAGCTATATATAAAATAATTAGGCATACCCCCGAGCTTCATGTTCTAACTTAGAAGAACATGATTTCATCTCTCTAGTAGGATTCATCGTTGTTCAAGTTAATAAAAAAAACCTATTATCTGATATCCATTTAGAAGCTTGAAGTTACTATCTAATCTGCTCATATGTTTTCATTATTGCCATCATTTTGGTAAGACATCAATATAGTATCATCTTCATTATCCTTATTGATTTCATTTATTTCTTCTATTGTTAAATCTATGTTCTCATGAATCACATCATCTATTGGTGGATTAATATCTATTTCTGGTAATTCCTCTTCCTCATCAGTAGAATCAGCATGTAGAGAATTATCCTCTTCATCAAAAAGATTAGTATCATTATCACGTATAATGAGTCTAATTTCTATTCCAGATGTTGATGTATCAGTATCTGATGCTGAATCATCAAGAGGACTTTCTTCAATCTCTCGAACAATAAACTGTTCAAACAATGACCTACCTCTAGGTTGCACATGAATGACTTGCCACCAAGGATGAGCATCTGGGTTTTTATAAAAAAATGCTTGTTCAATATGCCTAGGAAGAATATATGGTTCTTTAGTAGATCGCATTACCTTGGAAGAATCAATTGCCCAAAACCCAGATAATTCCTTTCTTATTGTAGAATTACTACCTTTATACTCCGCTCGATACCAGTCAACCTTCAAAATGACCTATCAAAATATATAACAACAAAAACGTCCCATTATTAGGTGCTTAAAAAAATAACTAACTCTAAAAAATATATATAAACTTTTTTCTACCTGTTTGAATGTACGAAATGAAATTTCGTAGATACCAACAATAGTTCCTACGTAACCAAGTTCGCTATCTATAAGGTTCGTGTCTTTTGAGCTAGCACGTGATAGTTGCTTGAAACAAGCAACAATACTAGAATCCTCTGTTTTACGTAAAGAATCAATGGCTTTGATTCTAATATGCTGTCCAAAAGCCCACATATTAGTGAACATTCGAGCCTGCAAAATAAATTCAATTAGTAAATAGAAACTAACATACATATATGAAAAAAATAAAATATATATTTTAATAAAATTACCTTTTGTTCACAACCTATCATTAACTCTCTTTGCTCATCTGAGATTTCTTCATTATTTGCGTTGGCGCGTTGCAAACGACTATATAGCCAATCCGTGAAAGAAGGTATATCTGTAATCTCATTATTATCGAGATTACGTCTAGATCTTTTGTTTTTTCGCCTTTTACTTTGGAGACTTTGAAGTTCCTCGTACTCGTTAACGAATGCTTGCATGCATTCGCTATTATATGCTACAAAAGTAGAAACATCATTTTTTTCTTGAAATGTAAATAAGAATGGAACCCCCTTACCTGATAATACCTCATCTGTTATTTTTGAAGAAGACTCGTTGGTCCATGCACGTGGAGCTTCTTCATGAACTCTTTCAAGGTACTCACTAACGTAATACATGCACTCTTCAAGCATCCAACCCTTTGCCATGGATCCTTCTGGTTTTGCTCTTTGTCGCACATAACCTTTTAGTATTCCCATAAATCGCTCGACCCAAAACATCCATCGAGTGTTGACAACACCGGCAATCTCTATCTCATCTACAAGATGGACTAGTAAATGAACTTGAATATCAAAAAATGAAGTAGGAAGTTCTTTTTCCATCAAACATAGTAGCTCTTTGCATTCACGTTTTTTTTGTGGGATCGAATTTTTATCGATCTCTTTGGATGTAATCCACCTATACAAATCATAAAAACAATTGTAAAGAAGTTAATTAAAAAATAAAAGATATCCAATATTCATACATATTAAGTATAAAAGTATCATAATTACCTTATAAGTGATCCAAGACGATAGATCACATCTCGTACTCCTTTCGTTGTACATCCATCGATAACCAAAGGTAAAATATGTTTCAAAAAGTTATGCCAGTCATGGGTCTTTAATCCAGATAAGCTCTTATCATCCATAGTAAACATGTTTTGAAATGATGCTCCATATCCTGTCGGAGTCTTGATCAATTGAATTCTATTGTTGATAGTCTGTATCTCTTTTGTTGTAAGTACCCAAGGAGCAGATGCATAAGTCGTTTCTTGTCGATGTCTATCAAAAACTGGCCATAACTTTGGTTTGGATTTTTGATCTTTCAAATCATTCCTTGATGTTGTGGTATCTTTTAGTCCAAGAAGATGCTGCCATAGTGAATAACCAATATTTTTTAATATATGCATAGGATCAAGAAGATGACATACTTTTAACTCTTTCCAATACTCCAAAGAATACCATATTGATATGTTCTCTGCGAGTGCCAATTTCCCTTTACCTCTGTTCACATACTCATTATCTGAATCATCACTGAAGATTTCTGCTTCTGGATCTATCAGATGTCCATCTGTCCATTTTTTATATCAATCCATAGGCGTCATAGGTTTTGGATATTGGCCTGTTTCAAGCTTTCCATTAAAATGTATCGCTTCTCTTTTAGATCTTAATGGATGATCATCAGGCAAGAATCGTCGATGTCGAAGATAAATATTTTTGTTGAGATTCTTACTATAGATTGATCTCAACCAATCACCACAATATGGACAAGCTTTATAACCCTTAGTAGATATTCCTGCATCATGGAAAAGGATAAAAATATAATTAGATTGAATCATATTTATTTACATGCATATTGAATAAAAAAATTACATCAATACCTGAACAAACGCCATATCCAGGAAAATCGTGAATAGTCCAAGCCACAATACCACGAATCGTAATATGTCTTTCATTGATGCTTTTCGATATATCAATGACATTAATACCTCTCCATAACTCTTGAAGATCGTCAATGAGAGGAGCAAGATATACATTCATATCTTTAACTTGTCTTTTGCCTGGGATTAAAAGTGAAAGCATTAAATGTTCCTTTTTAATGCTAAGATATGGCGGAAGATTGTAGTTTATGACTACCACTGGCCATGTTGACCATTTACTGGATTTCATGGAGAATGGATTAACCCCATCTAATGCAACTCCTAACTTTAGATTCTGTGGATTTTGTGCAAATTCAGGCCATGTAGAATCAATATGCTGAAAAGCAACACTATCATGAGGAATTCTGATTATTCCATCAGTACTTTTGTGATCATGTCCCCAAGTCAAAAGCTTTGATAATTCGGGGCTTTGAAACATATGTCTAATCCGTGGAGCCAATGGAAAATGTCTCAATACCTTATTCGGGATTTTACCTTCTTCACCCTTATATCAAGGAGATTGACATTTGGGACATGTCAAAGAGCCTGCATATTCACCTCTATATAAAATACAATCGTTAGGACATGCATGTATACATTGATAATCTATACCAAGATTGTTGATTATCTTCTTCATTTCATCATGTGAGGTAGGAAGAATATTTTGACTTGGTAAAAACTTTTCAGATAATAACCTGTAAGTTTATCAAAAAAAGATATATTAAAAAAGGTAAATAAATATACATACATATATACATGTAGGTTTTTATTCTTACTTTAGATAAGGTAAGAACAAGAACTTGAATTGAATAGATACTTTTTGTCCGCGCATCTTTTAAAACTATTAATGCATCTTTCAAAATATTTACGCAAAACAATCGTATCCTGTCAATTCACACATATGTTCATATAATGGTGACCTGGATGAATCGCATGCACAGAGGTTAGTCAAGATAGAGCAGGATTTCTCGGGTATGCAGTAAACCTCTTGCATGTCAATGATGAGCATCTGAACTTTAGGATACAAAGTGGACTAATCCATTATAATCAGATTGCTGTCTCTTGAGTAACCTCTGTGCATGCGACTCATCCAGGTCACCATTGCGAATATTTGGAAAGATGCATTAATAGTTTTAAAAGATGCGCGGACAAAAAGTTTCCATTCAATTCAAGTTCTTGTTCTTATAACCTTATCTAAAGTAAGAATAAAAACCTACATGTATTTATATATGTATATATATTTATGCATATATATATATATAAATAGATAGAAAATTGAAATTTATACCTTAATAGTGTCGAAACAGATACATTACTCCATCCAAAACGATTTTGAAGGTTGAGAATAAGTAAGCTCGCATTTAGTCGTGTCAAATGACTTCCTTCATATACATGCTTTAGACATTCCTCTCGAAGATATTTCTCATTTTTAGAAATATCCATGCTCTCACTGTCATTTTGATACCAATCCTCAATAAAATCTGCCATGCCATCATCTTCATCATTGTCACACAAATCTTGTACTTTATCATCTTTTGAATGTAGATCTTTCAACTTTGCATATTGCACATGCTTAGTTTTGCGTAGCCTCCTCATGGAAGCTTCTGATAAATGAGGTCTTATTGGTAATTGTGAATGTTGTGGACGAATATCATCAACATCATACGTTGGAATCTACACATATAAATAAAACTCATTAGTATTTCATAAATGAATAAAAATTAAACTTCAAATATAAAATTAAGTATATAACTTATTAAATATGGATAGAAAATTTTTATTCTCTCTAGCTAAAAGGTGCTCTTGGAGGTCGACGCCATCCATAATTCACTAATAGTTCATCACCAGCATGTAATGTAGTAATAGCATTGACAACTATGTATCGTGATACATCTCTACTCATGTATGGTGATTCATGACTATTTTCACGCTCCTCAAATGTGCAATTAGTCCTTGAACTATTATGTAACCCTCGACTACTATTTATTAAACCTGCTATATTTCCATGTGTGTAAGGTCTTCCATCAATATATAATCTTTCATTTTCTGCATGTAAAATCCTTCTACTAGTAAGAGATGCTGCGTTCAAGCATATTCCATAAGTACTCATGCTTTGAACATGACGTGAAAGTCGATGCCAATCTCCCCATCCATATATAGGACCACAAAATGACATAAGAGTGACTTCAGAGTTCGGAGGCACATACAAATCCTCTACAATAAAGAGACCACGACCAGCATTAGTAATAGTGGATGGAGCAATCATATAGCGATTACCCCAAAAGTTGAAAACCTCTCCATCTAAAGCAAGTGGTCCTCTATTCCATCCTCCATATCTTCTTCTATCATATGTTTGTACTAAAGAACGATCACGAGCTGGCAATGGATAATCTCCAGCCGTTTCATTCTCTAAACCAGGAGGTAGAGGATTTCTAGAAACCTCTGCTTGTAATTGATGAACAGCAAGTCCATGACGTGTACAAGGTATATTAACATTATGAGAAAAATCACCATCATCATCATCATCGAGCAAGTATTCCTGTATATCAATAATAATTTGATTTTATACATGGTTTTTAAATAAAAAAATGACATTAATATATATAGAAAATACATACCCAAGCATTATCACGTTGACTAGGTGATGGTGCATGCTCAAAAGTACCATACTCTGCCTCATGTTGAATACATTCCAATCGTGGTCTTCGATACGTGCCATAACAAGAGTTACACCAACATATAATATGCTCTTGATAGTAAAATTCATCATAATTCCTATCGGAGGACACATGTGAAGTCGTTGCATGGGTAGGAGGTGGTGGAGTACCCTCTGATTGATCAGAATCTGCACATCATAAGAAACATAAAAAAAATATATAAGTTATATATCCATCAAATATAGTTAAAATTAAATATTTCATAAACTTACAGTATAAAGTCGTTGCACGATGAGGAGACGGTGGTGGAGTTCCATCTGATTGATCAGAATCTACAAATAATGGTATTTGATATTAATAATTTGATTATCTACATAAATAAAAAATTCACATATACATATTTACACATACACACATATTCACATATACACATTTATACATACACACATATTCACATATACACAACACATATTATTGTGGGATAAATGCATGTATTTTGTATGAATGAGTGTATATGCATGCATGTGTGTGTACGTATATATGTGGATATGTATATGTGTGTTTATGTTATATGTATGTATATGTGTATATATATACATATATGCATGCGTATATGTTTGCATGTATATGTGTATGTGGGTATGTGTATGTGTATGTGTATGTGTATATGTGTGTATATATGTGTATGTATTCTGACTTTTTTTTCTGTTTGAGATTAAATTAACAGGAGATATTGTATGGTCGAAAAAAATAAGAGGCGAGCTAACATACCACCTGAGTCGTGGTAGTTTTTTCGTAGACAGCTACGTCTTCAGGAGTCATTTCCTTAGCAGAAGGTACACAAATTAATAGTTTATATTTATAATATTTAGATATTGTAGTAATTTTTTAATTTAATTTATGTATTTTTTTCCTTGAATAAACAGGCTGCTGCAAAGAAGAGAGTGGAGTCGGGCCACACATCGCACTTAGGCCAAATGGGCCATAATGGTTTTGTAGCTACGTTTGTAAGTATATGTGTTATTGTGAATATATTTTTTATTTTAGTTAAAATGCAAGCAACTAATGTTTTTTGTTTGTTTCATTGCAGCAAAAGGATTATGGCCGATATCCTACGAAACACGAGATCGAGTATGCTACACATTTTGGATATCGGCGTTTGAGCGAGTATATACAAGATCATCCTGATGCCTTTGTGAGTATTTTTAAATTTTATATAATTATTTTATTGTTATGAATGTTTTAATTATTTTATTGATTTATGTTTGTTATATGTAATACAGGAGTATTATGGGGAGACAAATATGGATGAGGTGGAGAGACAGACACAGGAGGGACAATCTCGATCGTCACAGGGTGATCATGAGGATGAGGATGAGGAAGATCAGGATGATCATGATATTGCTTATGATGATGATGATCATGATGATGATGATTAGGATTTTAGTTGATTATGACATTGGATTATATGTATTTACATTGATATATATATATATATTTTTCTATATATTTTTCATTTCAGTCATGTTTTGAATTGTGTGTATGGTATTAAGTAATGAAGAGTTTTGTTCTATTGATTGTTATTATTGTTTATATTAAGCATGTGTTTTAATACTTTAATTATATAATTCATTCATATGTGTGTACCTAAGTGTATATGTATGTGTGTGTATATGTATGTATGTGCATGTGTATGTGTGTGTATATGTATGTATGTGCATGTGCATGTATAAGTGTATATGTGTGTATGAGTATGTGCATGTGCATGTGTATGTGTGTATATGTATATGCATGTATATGTATAACTCTATGTGTATGTGTGTGTATTTGCATGTATATGTGTATATGTGCATGTGTATGTGTGCGTATATGTATGTATATGCATGTGCATGTATAAGTGTATATGTATGTATCAATATGTGCATGTTCTTGTGTATGTGTGTGTATATGTATAACTCTATGTGTATGTGTGTGTATGTGCATGTATATGTGTATATGTAGGTATATGCATGTGTGTGTGCTTCTTCATCATGTATAAGTGTATGAGTGCATATCAATAAGTGTGAGTATGGTATGTAATGAAAATAACACAATTCAAATTATCTACAAATAATAGAAATTGTACTTACAATTGTGATCCATAGTTTTTGCTTGGTTAGCTTCTTGAATAACCTGCAATAACGAGAGAAAAGAGAGAGAGAGAGAGAGAGAGAGAGAGAGAGAGAGAGAGATCTAGAGAGAGAGAGAGAGATCTAGAGAGAGAGAGAGAGATCTAGAGAGAGAGAGTGAGATCTAGAGAGAGAGAGAGAAAATTCAAAGAGAGAAAGATGTAGAAAGAGAGAAACAAAGACAGAGGGAGACAATAACAGAGAGCTTAAGCAAAACAACAATTCTGCATATACTTGCTTCAGCTCGTAAGCGCAGCGCAATTGCGAACGTTGGAGAGCTCTTCGATCGGATGCGTGAAAATGCCGATTGCAGAGCCTCCAACGTTTTAATTTTTGTCCGTCAACAGATCGTCGTATAAGCGATGCAACGCGTCGTCGTATAAGCGACATTTGCTTAGCGTCGCTTATACGACGAAGTAAACCGTCGCTTATGCGACGCAAGAAATAAGCGTCGCTTAAGCGACGCATTTGAAAAGCGTCGTTTAAGCGACGCTAAACGGAAGCATCGCAAATACCGTCGTTTTTTGCGACGTATATTCGACAGTCCGCGCTCGACGGTAATTCCGACGCGAGTTGCAATTTTATAGCAACGAAATTCTGTCGCGTTAACCGTCGCTACACGCCCGTATTCCTTGTAGTGAAGCGATTAGGGTTATCCAAAAATCTCGGATGTCCCTAATCGCTTGCATCGGTCGTGTCCACATTACCTTACGGAGAGAGCGCTCTCTATAGAAATTGTGAAGTAGCCAAAAAACTTGGTGGCAATGGAACCTCCACGCTTGGTAAGTGTTGACAAAAAAAAATGAAGCAAATGAATAGGGAAGCTTAAATAGGTCCCAAAATTGAGTTGACCGTTGTGCCACGTGGCATGCCCCGATTGGTCCACGTCAGATACCCGTTGCGAATTCCAACGTCTTTTTCCACGTGGCATGATTTGATTGATCCACGTCATCTATCCGTTGCATCGAGCAACGTACACTTTGCCACGTGGCACTCTGTGATTGGTCCACCTCATTCGACCGTTTCTTCCCTCCTCGCCTATAAATACCTATTTCTTCACAAACTCAAACTTTCAACCTTCAGAGAATTTGTCACCTACATGTGTATTTTTCTTTCGTCGTCGACACGACCGATACAAGCGATTTTCACCGTTTGACCTACGTTGACTCGCTCTAGTCGCTTGCATCGGTTGTGTTCTCCTAATAGACATACAAGAGAAGCTGCAGCTTAGATGGAGGGAATGAATGAGATCCTTAGTGTCTCTCCATCAGAGAAACTTCTTGATTTCATGGTTCAAGAGGGTTTAAGTGTAGATTATTTTCCTGATGCAATGACCATATTCAACCCCGAAATTGATTTTGAAAAACTCTTAGAGAACTCGAAAAGTTTTCTTAAGGATGAGTGGGAGATTTTCTTGGGGTTGGTCAATGGGAGGATCCTTTCTATTTCTCAGAAAACCTATGTCCATCCTCACATCTTTGGGAAGGATCCAATAGATAGGGCTAAAATCACAAGAAAATGCAAAAGGATATCCCCTTTGCCAGGGAAGCTTGATTTATGCCCAGAGCATGAAAAGGACTGCTGCTTGCTCCCTTTAAACATTGCTTTCTTGATATGGCTTGATCATATCTCAATTGAAAGGGAGGAAAATGTTCATGATGAAGACGAGCCTTGCTTAGAGCTGGCACTCGAGGCTAGCTCAAAAACTATGAAAGGTGTCATGGAGATTGTTGAGGAGATCAATCTCCAAGCAGAAGAAGAGAAGGTCAAAGATTTTGATGTGGCCACTTTTAAAGCAGAGACTGCAATAAGGGAGCCAACTGAAGAAGTTCAAGTGTCTGAGAAGTCCCTACTTCTCCCAAATCTACCTTTTTACTTTATCTCTGGGAAAGACTTCATACCTCTATTTTACATTCAGGAACTTTTCAATCTAAGGGAGGAGTACTGTCTTGCAGCTATAGCTGAGGCAGAAGAAGTTGCAAGGAGATTCATCAATAAGAAAGGAGAAAGAAGAGAGGAATTTTTGCGACTTGATTTGGATTTGTCTAATGAAGAATTCAAAGATTCATCACAAGCTCTTTCAAAATGCTTTGAGAAAGCTATCTTAGAGAAGCCAAAACTTGCTGATGAAGAGTTTGATGAGCATCAGAAGCAACTTGGAATATACTCGTTTGGACGCGGCTATTCATTCTTGGATGTCGCTGAGGACAAAGGAACAATTTGTATTGACTCAAAAGAGCTCATTGAGGAGGAAGATGAGGTCAAGGTATGTTGTTTGATATATTCTATCAATTAAAGTTTTTGTCCGAGATCTCCATTTTTAAGTGAGAAAATGACCACGACCGATGCAAGCGATACAACCTAACGGATAATCCCCGTTGGGCCTTATCGCTTGTATCGGTCGTGTTCGGACTTGAAGAGGAAGATGAGGTCAAGTATGTAGTAAAATATATTCTCATGATTTAAAGGCAAAGGAGATGAGATGGGCTTGATGCAAAATCTCTATCTTGTGTCAGTTTGTCCAAGTTCTCCATTAGAAGTGTCAGAAGTCGATCACGACCGATGCAAGCGACAAGGCCCATCAGATATTTTCCGTCGGGCCTCATCGCTTGCATCGGTCATGTTTGGACTTGAGGAAGATGACGTCAAGCTATACAGTTAACTATATTCTCAAGAACTTTAGGTTAAGGGTATGAGATGGGACCAATGCAAAATCTCTTTCTTGTATCAGATTTGTCCAAGTTCTCCATTCGAAGTGTCAGAAATGGATCATGACCGATGCAAGCGATTAGGCCCATCGGATATTTTCCGCTGGGCCTTATCGCTTGTATTGGTCGTGTCTAGGAGTTGCATGCAGCAATGATAATACATGTCTTGCTTGTGGGAATTCCCCTCATTTATCAAACATTAGATGTTTCTAGGCAGTTTGCAAATAGATATTGATGACGACCGATGCAAGCGATAACGACTGTCTGAATTTCTCTGAAGACCCTTATCGCTTGCATCAGTCGTGTCTTTAGGTTAAGGATATGAGATGGGACCAATGCAAAATCTCTTTCTTGTATCAGATTTGTCCAAGTTCTCCATTCGAAGTGTCAGAAATGGATCACGACCGATGCAAGCGATTAGGCCCATCGGATATTTTCCGCTGGGCCTTATCGCTTGTATTGGTAGTGTCTAGGAGTTGCATGCAGCAATGATAATACATGTCTTGCTTGTGGGAATTCCCCTCATTTATCAAACCTTAGATGTTTCTAGGCAGTTTGCAAATAGATATTGATGACGACCGATGCAAGCGATAACGACTGTCTGAATTTCTCTGAAGACCCTTATTGCTTGCATCAGTCGTGTCTCTTGCTTTTCTTTCTAATAGTTTCAAGTTACTTCACATGTTTCCTAAAGTGTGCTTGCACTTCATCTAACCATGTTTTTCATTTTTATCACAGTTAACTTTATTGGATGAAGACAATTACCTTGGCAGGGGCAAGGGAACAAGAAAAGCCTTAGAAGAGAAAGGAAAAGCAAAGGTGGATATTCATTCTATTATCCACTATCTTCCAAAGTTGAACCCAGACACTTTTTGTGTTATTCACAAGCACTATAGTGAGGAGCCAGACTTTGCATTGTTCTGCTTGAGGACTCTATCAAAATACATGGGTTTTACTCCAATACCCTTTAATGCTTTCAGAGTTTTACTACTTAAAGAGCAACTGCATTCAGAATTTTTGGATATGCCCTAGGACTCAATGCTTCAAGGGCAAGGTACTTTCTTTGTTATTCAAGCTATGCAATGGCTGCAGGGGTGTCAGATTTAAAAAGCATTGCTGGATACAGGAGAAAAGAGTTCCTGAGATATAGAGGTGATTTGCCAGAGCCAAGCTCTTTAAAAAGGCTCAAGGAATGACTTGATTTTTTCAAATTCTATATCTCAACAAATGTACATATACAGAAATTGCCCAATGTGATATAAGACATTGCAAATTTTTTTGGTGTAATTGTTATTGATTCTCTGGTCAAAGTCATCTGATGGTAGTAGACATATTTCTTTTCAAAGCAAAATACATCATGAAATGTACATACATGACATCTTTTATTTCTCAGAGAAATAAAAGACATTGCAAATATTAAAGCTCTGTTTGAAATGTGGTCTTTTTCAGTTTGTGATATTGATACATGATTTGTCTGGAGATAGCCATATCCTTTTGATTATATTTGGCATGAGGTCCTTTGTAATTGTCTTCTAAAGAACCAATCAAAAAGCTCTCTGAAGGCATTGCTCTTTGTTACTCCTCCTCCTTTCCTTGTACACGTAAAGAAGCTTGTCCTTGCTTGATAATGAGATTTTTCCATGCCTTGGGTGTTCCACATGGCAAGTGGTTCTTTTTCTGCAAAGAATGCACCATGCACAAGAAGAATATGCTGGAAAGCAGAAGAATTTCATTAGATCTTTATTTCAATTAAAAATAAATAAATTGAATAAAATATCTTTGGAGCTCACCAAGTAGTATGTTATGTCTTTGGCACCCCATGCCTCTATGATGGTTTCTATAAGCTCTGTGGTCGCCTTTCTGAAATCTATCACATAACTTTTTGATGTTACCTGTTGCCTCATGATCTTTAAAAGATTATCTAGTTTGACCCACACCTCCATTCTCTTTTTTGCTATTTCTGGTTTTCTTTTTACATTAGTCGTGACCTCACAAAATGTTTTCCATGAATTCCACATGGAATTAAGTTGTTTTTCATCATGGTTGCTGAAGAATCTCCTTGCTTTTGCACCTCCCATTGAGACATCTTGTAAAACATCACCTGTATTTTGTGAAAGCTTTGGATCTTTTCTTAGATGAACATCACCACCATGAAACCCCATTTCTGAAAGAAGACATTCACATTTTTTTATGCATTCATCTGCAAGAGTTGTAGGCTTGATAGAATATGCATAATCCAAGTGAAGACGGACCAACTTGTCAATGATTCTTAACTATGCATGTAGTGTACATATGTGTACATTTGTCAATGCTATTGGAAGTATGGGATCCCAAATCATTGAAGAAGATGAGTAGTTACGAAGAATAACATTTTGTCTAGAAGGAGCCTCTTCACCCTCAGCTCTAGTAATCCATCCATTTGTGCCTGGGCTTTGCATGCAGTACAAGCAAGGGTATTTAGAATTTGCTCCCCCACTTATACCAAACATGCATTTGAGTGTCTTTAGGTCTCCACTCAAATGCCACTCAACTTGAAAGTTTCCGTAGTCTTTGACATTCAACAATTCTCCTGCATGATGCCCTTGGATAACATTTGGAATGTTTGTCTGTGAGAATAACCATTTAAGTGTTTTATGGCTCTCAGATGGAACTTGAGCACAGCCAACCCACCATAACTCCATTTCTGATTGTACTTTGAGAGATGGAGTATCCAATTTCCCAAGGCTATAGTCCAAAGCTTTGTTCATCAGTGCAATGCTTATTCTCTCCATCTTTTGATGTTTTTTAAGCTCAGCTTCATCAAGTTTGATTACAAATTTCAATAGACCAGAACATTCATGCTCTTTTACATTATAGAACTGAACCATGTATGTTTGAAGTTTTATAACATCTATCCATATGTTGTTAAATGCATTGTAAGTGAAATGTAACTTTTGTTTTCCTACTTCGTAAGGCATGTTACCGTGAATATGTTTATATTCACCGAATACTGATGTGATCTTCTTATTCAAGCAGAGCCGAAACTTTCCTACATGATGGGGTCTAGGCAATCCAAAACTTCTAACTTTGTTAAATTTTAAAAATTCACACCAAACTTTTGAAATTGCTCTATAACCTTTCCTACTCACTCCGACACTATCATAAATATTTTGAATTTGAGATGGTTCTAGTAAAAGATTCATTTCTGTCATGAGTTTTTGAAAAACAAAGCGTTTCAAGCATGTATTTTCATTTAGTTTCAATAGTCTTAAAACATCGTTTTGACTCAAAATTTCATTACAAAAATGTATGCGCTCAAAACTGCTCGACATATTGAAACCTAGCACATTTGTCACATGATCTCTAACAATTTTCATTCTTTTCTTTTTCATGCCAGATTTTTCAGTCAAATCTAAAAAAGGTTTTACTCGTTTTGACCACATTCTCAAACCTATAGGAGTTTCTTTCATTTTTTTAAAAGACTCTAACTGAGAAGATAAAGTGGATAATTTGTTTTCTAGCTCCCTCATATGTAAATTCTTCTGGTGTAGTGTGTTTTGTAAATAGTTTATGTATTGTACATAATTCCTTGAAATATCCCAGAGCCTTGAACAATAGCCTCGTAAACCATCCTCACCATCTCCCACAAATCTAATCAGATCATGAAGATTATGAAAAGGGGGGTACCTTCCAGTTTGTGGATCAATTGGATAAACAGATCCATCTGTCCATATGTCGATATGTTTCTTGCCTTCCTTTCGCAATCCATCCACTTCAAGAGGATGAAGAGCCCTTCGAAATACTTTTCTTGTCGTCGCATACTCCTGACTAACTGCAATGTTGATATGGAACTTTTTACAATGATTTCGATTGTTTGAAAGCTCAGCCAGAGTATTTGGGTTAACGTTCTCCATGGTCTGCTATGAAAAATGACCAACAAGTGTCTAAAATGACGTGAAAGGGAGAAACAGGCTTGCTATGAAAAGTAGAGAAAAAAAGCGCAAAACGTCATCAGCACACATTATATAGGTCCGTGAACAAGAGGAAAATTCAACTTTTGAGGCGTAAGATATCACACAAACTTCGAGGCGTAAGATATCACACAAACTTTTCATGATTATATGATACGAGTTTCTCTCTCTTCAAAATTTGCATAAGATACGTTTTAAATGAACTTACACGGAATTTCTTAAAGGATTTGACAACTTTAATCCCGATTAAGCACAACTAATTGAAATCCTTACACGGCCCTTTTTGGGCCATTTTTCGCCCTAATGTATTCAACGTTGTCTTACATGATGAAGCATGTTCTTGTTGCAAAGAAACTATGGAACATAGTGGCTGATGTTGGAAAGTGACTCGACGGTTCTTCTATTATGCAATCTATTATCATAGATTCAAGTTCATCTTCAAGTGAGATGGCTATGCAATATCCACCTATGCAAAATTAACTTAGATGAAATGGAAAGGATTCTTAGTCTCATGAATTGATTGCTTTTTCACTTTTTCAAGAGAGTCTTGGGATATTCTTGCCTCCAATTGTATGTTGTATGTAATGAAGCACCTATTGCTTACCCAAAAACGAAACTTAAAGATGTATATATGACTAAAAATGAGTCATTGGATGTATATGCTACATGCATCAAGCATTTGAAGGAGCAATTGGAAAACATTGATGAAATCATTCCAAATGCATCATTCGTTTCCACTCTACTCAAAGGATTGTCAAAATCTTTTCAAAGCTTTGTTAATACACTTGGTTTGCTTGTAATATGTATACTTTTGATGAGGTTGTGCCTCTTCTTTTGCAAGAATATCAATCAAGTATGGATAGAAGTGGTTTGCTTGAGAGAACACAAGCACTTGCTATTACACAAAAGGGAAAAAGAAAGTATGATTTTGCTTTGGTTTCATCAAAAGCGTCAATCTTCCTCTTACACTTCTTCATCTCATGATGGTGATATGCAAAAGAAGAAGAGATGACAGTATGTTTGAATTTTGGAAACGCCATTGATGAATGTAGAAATTTTCACAAGCATAATGAAAACAAGAAAGAATCTGGCATGTCTATTGTTGAGAATATATTTAATGCAAAGAATGATGAGGCTAATGTTGCTCAAGATGTTTGGACATGTGTTTTTACATGTCATTATGATTGATCATCACAATTCTACATGTATGATTGTGAATGAGACTGATTCATATTGGTCTTTATAATGGTGCTTCGAAGTATATCATTTCATGCAAAAGAGTTTTTGCATCTTTGAAAGATGCACCCAAGGGAGGATCTGTTGTATGTGCAAACAATGCTTCTTATCATCTTATTAGATTTGGAGAAATTCAACTTGTGAATACAAATGGAGGTATTGCTACTCTCAAGAATGCATCGCATATACTTGATACCAAAGAAAACTTGATTTCAACTCCTACCATTGCAAGTGCAGGACTTCATGTGCATTTAGTTGATAACAAATGTCTAGTTCATGATTTTACTAATGGTGATGTTAGTGTGATGTCAAGGTAATTATGAAATGGTTTTTCTCACTTGGATACATATAAGAGAGTTTTCTTGAATGCCTTGCTTACTCATACTTCTTCAATGGCTGAAAAAGATATATGGCGTGCTTGTTTTGATCATTTGAACTTCCATAATTTTCTTTACTTGCAAAAAAACATTTATATGTTTATTGGTTTATCAACACTTGTGTACACTGAAAATCATGCATATAAAGAGTCGTATAATTTGAAAATGCATCATGCTTCTTTTCCCAAAGATGATGCTACACATATTACACAAAAAGATCAACTTGTTCATATATATAGTAGTGAGAGTAAAGATTATCGATTATATCATTAATTGATAGAGACGTTTATTATAAGTCGAGATGTGGTATTTGCTAAGATTTAGCTTATCCTTTACTTGAATGCCAATTTCAGCCAACAATTAGTTCACAAGATGTGTTTGATACACTCATGCCTTTGTTTCAAAGTGGTTCCAATTGAAAGCACACTTTATTTATATATAGGTGGGGCTGATCTTATAGTGCTTGTTCTTTTATGTTGATGAAATTCTCTTGACTAGGTCATGTGCTGAGAAAATTTTCATGCTTATGGCTAATTTGTAGCATAATTTTGATGTCCCATATCTTGGATTTTTGGATTATTATCTTGGCATCTAGTGTTTATCAGTTGAGGGGGGAATTGTTGTGCATCAAGAAAAGTATATTGAAAAATTTCTTCAATATTTTGGTTTTGATGATTGCAAGCCTATTGCAATGCTAGTGGAAACAAGATTTAGCTTCTTAATTGAGGATGTAGATGATGCATTTGATACTTCTCTTTGTTAGCAAGTTGCGTTACTAAACATTGGAAAGCAATAAAATATGTGTTTAAGTATCTCAAAGGCCCTTTGATTTTGGGTCTCTTTTATGGTAGAGAGGTAAAGGAAAATTGGCACTCGTAGAGAACATATCAATATGGTATTCTTTGGAGTATTGGAAAGAGTTAAAAGTATGTCATCTTCTGCATATATTCAAGAATATTGGTTATTCACTATAGCAGCATCTTCTTGGACTAAAAGATACCATAGCATCAAGGAATGATTTGAAAGATCAAAAATCAAAACCAAAGTTATGGCCAGTTTTTGATAGACATCGACAAGAAACAACTTATGCACCTGCTGCTTAGGTACTTACAACAAAAGAGATACAGACTATCAACAATAGAATTCAATTGATTAAGACTCCTACAGGATATGGAGCATCTTTTCAAAACATGTTTACTATGGATGATAAGAGCTTATCTGGGTTAAAGACCCATAATTGACATAACTTTTTGAAACATATTTTACCTTTGGTTATCGATAGATGTACAACGAAAGGAGTACTAGATGTGATCTATCGTCTTGGATCACTTATAGGGTAATTATGATACTTTTATATTTAATATGTATGAATATTGGATATCTTTTATTTTTGAATTAACTTCTTTATAATTTTTTTTTATGATATGTATAGGTGGATTACATCCAAAGAGATTGACAAAAACTCGATCCCACAAAAAAAACGTGAATGCAAAGAGCTACTATGTTTGATGGAGAAATAACTTCCTACTTCATTTTTTGATATTCAGGTTCATTTATTAGTCCATAGATGAAATAGAGATTGCAGGTGTTGTCAACACTCGATGGATGTTTTGGGTCGAGCGATTTATGGGAATATTAAAAGGTTATGAGCGACAAAGAGCGAAACCAGAAGGATCCATGGCAAAGGGGTGGATGCTTGAAGAGTGCATGTATTACGTTAGTGCGTACCTTGAAAGAGTTCATGAAGAAGCTCCGAGTGCATGGACCAACGAGTCTTCTTCAAAAATAACAGATGAGGTATTATCAGGTAAGGGAGTTCCATTTTTATTTACATTTCAAGAAAAAAATGATGTTTCTACTTTTGTAGCATATAATAGCGAATGCATGCAAGCATTCCTTAGCGAGTACGAATAGGAACTTCAAAATCTTTGAAGTAAAAGGCAAAGAAACAAAAGATATAGGCGTAATCTCGATAATAATGAGATTACAGATATATCTTCTTTCACGGATTGGCTATATAGTCGTTTGCAACATGCCAACGCAAATAATGAAGAAATCTCAGATGAGCAGAGAGAGTTAATGATAGGTTGTGAACAAAAGGTAATTTTATTTTAATAATATTTTATTTTTTTCATATATGTATATTAGTTTCTATTTACCAATTGAATTTCTTTTGCAAGCTCGAATGTTCACTAATATGTCGGCTTTTGGATAGCATATTAGAATCAAAGCCATTGATTCTTTACGTAAAACAGAGGATTCTAGTATTGTTGCTTCTTTCAAGCAACTATCAGGTGCTAGCTCAAAAGACACGAACCTTATAGATGGCAAACTTGGTTACGTAGGAACTATTCTTGGTATCTACAAAATTTCATTTTGTACATTCAAACAGGTAGAAAAAAGTTAATATTTTTTATGATAGAGTTAGTTATTTTTTTAAGCACCTAATAATGGGTTTTTGTTTTTATATATTTTGATCGGTCATTTTGAAGGTTGACTGGTTTCGAGCCGAGTATAAAGGTAGTGATTCCACATTAAGAAAGGAATTATTTGGGTTTTGGGCAATTGATTCTTCCAAGGTAATGTGATCTACTAAAGAACCATATATTCTTCCTAGGCATATTGAACAAGCATTTTTTTATAAAAACCCAGATGCTCACCCTTGGTGGCAAGTCATTCATGTTCAACCAAGGTAGGTCATTGTTTGAACAGTTTATTGTTAGAGAGATCAAAGAAAGTCCTCTTGATGATTCAGCATTACATACTGATACATCAACATCTGAAAGAGAAATTAGAATCATTATACGTGATAATGATACTAATCTTTTTGATGAAGAGGATAATTCTCTACACGATGATTCTACTGATGAGGAAGAGGAATTACCAGAAATCGATATTAATCCATCAATAGATGATGTGACTCATGAGAACACAGCTTTAACTATAGAAGAAATAAATGAAATCAATAAGGATAATGAAGATGAGACTATACTGATGTCTTACCAAAATGATGGCAATAATGAAAACATATGAGCAGATTAGATAGTAAATTCTACTTTAGCTATCGATCAATAACTTGAAGCTTCTGAATGGATATCGAATAATAGATTTTTTATTCAACTTGAATAACGATGAATCCTACTAGAGAGATGAAATCATGTTCTTTTAAGTTAGAACATGAAGCTCGGGGGTATGCCTAACTATTTTATATATAGCTTTATCTTCGAGGAGCAAATTTTTATCATGTATGTATGCATATGTGTGTGTATTCATGTGTATTATATGTATACATATGTTAGTATGCATATATATGTATTTCATGTATATGTATGTGTGTGCATGTGTGTGATATATGTATACATGTGTTAGTATTTCATGTGTTAGTATATATTATGTGTCTATGTGTAAATGTGTACATGTAAATATGTATGCGTGTATATATATATATATATATATGTGCATGTAGGCATGTATATGTGATGTGTACATGTATATATGTATATGTTTCTATGTGTAAATGTGTACATGTAAATATGTATGCATGTATATATATATTTATGTGTGCATTTAGGCATGTATGTGTGATGCATAATATATCTACTCCATTTTATATTTATGTATGTGTATCTACATGATGTGTATATATCTTTATATATATTATGATCCTCGTTGATTCGAGTAGCTATATATAGAGGCATAAGGTTGGGAGGAGAGACATCTCTCTAGTAGGACGTCGGAGGAATAGATGCAATGTGTACATATACTTCAATCATATGGCTAAAAGGTTGAATTAGAGTTTTTAAATTAGGGGTTTTAAAACCCTAATATCAAAATTAGTGTTTTCAAATTAGGATTTTTGAAATAGGATTTATTTATTTATTTATCTATTTGTGTGTATGCATGTGTTGTGTATGTATGTGTATCTATATGTGTGTATGCATGTGTTGTGTGTGTGTGTATATGCAGTGTGTACATGTATATATGCATGTAAATATGATTATATGAGTCTATGTGTGTGTACATATGATTATGCATGTGTATGTGTATGTGAGTATGTGTATTCATTATATGTGTGTAACTGCATGCATGTGTATGCGTGTATTTGTACCTCTAGTCTCACTCTTTTCTCTCTCTCTCTCTCTCTCTCTCTCTCTCTCTCTCTCTCTCATATACATACATACATACATAAACACACATACTCATATCCACATATATATACATAAAAGCAATGTGTACCGTGCATTATCGCGATGATGAGTCATAAGTGTCCGCATCTCTTTTAGACACCAGTTATGCAACCATCCTGTCCCAAACTCTGTCTCAAGTGAACTAAGTACATATTTTTTATCCCTCTCATCATGCTCACTACAAAAATAAAAAAAAATAATGTAAATAAAACATAAGATATTAATTTCAATTTATATGTAAAAGTTATACTTACTTCCACAGTAAGTGGACAAGGCGTAGGTAAGAGTCCCATAATGCCCGCATTCTTCTCTTGAACTCCAATCCATTCCCTATGTACACAATGTCCCCTCTAGCTCTATATCGCACTCTAGCCCTAAGGTGCCTATGCATGTCCTCATAGGCAACTCTGCTCTACTATCATGATCTGGAGGTGATATAGGTGTCTTGAAAATAGGTAGATAAAAATAAATAAAAATATGTGTTATAATATCATTAAAAAAGTTTATGAAAAAAATACATACCTATGAGCAGATAGCTGTCTTCCTGCATGTGGAGTCGCAAAAGAGCCCTCCTCTGATCGCTGGGTAAGCATATAATCCAGCTCATCATCAGGCATCTCTGAATACTCATGCATGATGACCCCTAGAGTATCAGACGGAACTCTTGCTCTCATAAGACTTTTTATGAGAGTGAGTTTCGCCTTTCTCTCTCTACTAGGATCCATAATACCTAACATATAAACCAAAATGGGTTAGAAATCAATATATATACGTGTACATATGTATGTGTGTATATGTGTATGGTGTATATGTGAGTGTGTGTATGCATGTAAACATGTATGTATGCATATGCATGTGCATTATGTATGCAAATGTATGCATGTGTTTGTATGTGTGAGTGTATGCATGTAAGTATGTATGTATGCATATGCATTATGTATGCATATGTATGCATGCATGTGTATGTGTGTGTGTATGTGTCTCTATGTGTGTGTATGCATATATATGTGTGTATGTCTCTATGTGTGTGTGTATGTGTGTATGTGTGTGTATGTCTCTCTAGGTGTGTATGTGTGTATGCATATGTATGCATGTGTGTGTATACATGTAATTATGTATGTATGCATATGCATATGCATTATGCGTCTATGTGTCTATGTGTGTACATGTGTGTGTATGTGTGTATGTGTGTGTGTATGTGTGTGTGTGTATGTGTCTATGTGTATGTATGTGTCTATGTGTGTGTATGTGTATGCATGTGCATTATGTATGCATATGTATGCATATGTGTGTGTATGTGTCTATGTGTGTGTATGTGTATGCATGTATCTATGCATATGCATGTGCATTATGTATGCATATGTATGCATATGTGTGTGTATACGCATGTAAGTATGTATGTATGCATATGTATATGCATTATGTATGCATATGTATGCATGTATGTGTATGTGTGTGTATGTCTCTCTATATGTGTGTGTATGCATATATGTGTGTATGTGTGTGTGTGTGTGTGTCTATGTGTGTATGCATGTGTATGTGTGTGTATGCATGTGTATGTGTGTATGCATGTATGCATGTATGTATGCATATGCATGTGCATTATGTATGCATATGCATGTGCATTATGTATGCATATGCATGTGCATTATGTATGCATATGCATGTGCATTATGTATGCATATGCATGTGCATTATGTATGCATATGCATGTGCATTATGTATGCATATGCATGTGCATTATGTATGCATATGCATGTGCATTATGTATGCATATGCATGTGCATTATGTATGCATATGCATGTATGTGTGTATGTGTGTATGTGCATATGTGTGTGTATCTATATATATGTGTCTGTATGCATGTGTATGTGTGTGTGTAAATGTGTGTGGATGTGTGTGTGTGTAAGTGTGTGTGTATATTTGTGTGTATGTGTATGTGAGTGTGTGTCTATGTGTGTATGTGTGTGTGTCTATGTGTGTATATACGTGTGTATCTATATATATGTGTCGGTGTGCATATGTATGTGTGTGTGCAAATGTGTATGGATGTGTGTGTAAGTGTGTATGTGTCTATGAGTGTGTATGTGATTATGTGTGGTACCATTATCTTCATCATCATTGAAGATTTCTGATTCTGGATCTATCAGAGGTCCATATGTCCATTTTTTATACCAATCCATAGGCGTCATAGGTTTTGGACATTGACCTGTTTCAAGCTTTCCATTAAAATGTATCGCTTCTCTTTTAGATCTTAATGTATGATCATCAGGAAAGAATCGTCGATATTGAAGATAAATATTTTTGTTGAGATTCTTACTATAGATTGATCTCAACCAATCACCACAATATGGACAAGTAGATATTCCTGCATCATGAAAATGATATAAATATAATTAGATTAAATCATATTTATTTATATGCATATTGAATAAAAAAATAACATCAATACCTGAACAAACACCATATCCTGGAAAATCGTGACTAGTCCAAGCCACAATACCATGAACCATAATATGTCTTTCATTGATGCTTTTCGATGCATCAATGACATTAAAACCTCTCCATAACTCTTGGAGATCGTCAATGAGAGGAGCAAGATATATATTCATATCTTTAACTTGTCTTTTGCCTGGGATTAAAAGTGAAAGCATTAAATGTTCCTTTTTAATGCTAAGATATGGCGGAAGATTGTAGTTTATGACTACCACTGGCCATGTTGACCATTTACTGGATTTCATGGAGAATGGATTAACCCCATCTAATGCAACTCCTAACTTTAGCTTCTGTGGATTTTGTGCAAATCCAGGCCATGTAGAACCAATATGCTGAAAAGCAACACTATCATGAGGAATTCTGATTATTCCATCAGTACTTTTATGATCACATCCCCATGTCAAAAGCTTTGATAATTCGGGGCTTTGAAACATATGTCTAATCTGTGGAGCCAATGGAAAATGTCTCAATACCTTTTTTGGGATTTTACCTTCTTCGCCCTTATATCGAGGAGATTGACATTTGGGACATGTCAAAGAGTCTGCATATTCACCTCTACATAAAATACAATCATTAGAACATGTTGATTATCTTCTTCATTTCATCATGTGAGGTAGGAACAATATTCTGACTTGGTAAAAACTTTTCAGATAATAACCTGTAAGTTCATCAAAAAAAGATATATTAAAAAAAGTAAATAAATAAATATACATATATATATATATATGCATATAATTTTATACATGTGTATGCTTATGTGTATGTGTATGTGGATGTCTATATGCATGTGCATGCGTATACATATGTGTATGTGTATATGCATATATGTATGTATATGTGTTTTATAGGTGTATATGTATGTATATATACATATGCGTATATGTATGCATATATGTATATGTATGTGTGTATACATGTGTATGTATGTATGTATGTGTATGTATGAATGTGGATATATGCATGTATATGTATGTATGCATGTGTAGCTGTGTATATTTGATTTGTATTTTTATTGTTTTTTGTATATTGTGGTTTGTAGATTTTCATATCTAGACCATTGAATCGTCTGGCAATTTCCCATTTTATAGTCAATCTATTACCTGTCTTCTAAGCTGTTTACAGATATTAAGTAGTTGTTACCAAGGAAGGTATTAAGTCATATGTAAAATGGGAGGATCAAATTTTTCGCGAATATTTTGAAAGATGCATTAAAAGTTTTAAAAGATGGGCAGACAAAAGTGTCCATTCAATTCAAGTTCTTGTTCTTACCTTATCTAAAGTAAGAATAAAAACCTGCATTGAATGGACACTTTTTGTTCGCCCATCCTTTAAAATTATTTTTCCATCCTTCAAAATCTTCAATATAAATTTGCTCCTCCCATTTTACATATGACTTGATACCTTCCTTGGTAATTGCTGCTTAATATTTGTATTAAAAAGAATTAGCAGCATAGGTATTAGGTCGACTAAAATAGGAGAAACATATGTGTCAAGAAGATTCTAAAGGTTGGGTGGACAATTCTAAAGGCTAGATGCACAAAACATCTTCATTCGATATAGGTATGTATAATTTGACCTTACTCTCATAACATGTGTATGTGTGTATATGTGTGTGTATGTTTATGTATGCATGTATTTGTATACATATATTTATGCATATATATATATATATATATATATAGAGAGAGAGAGAGAGAGAGAGAGAGAAAACTGAAAATTATACCTTAATAATGTCAAAACAGATACATTACTCCATCCAAAATGATTTTGAAGATTGAGAATAAGTATTTTTAGAAATATCAATGCTCTCACTGTCATTTCGATACCAATCCTCAATAAAATCTTCCATGCCATCATCTTCATCATTGTCGCACAAATCTTGTACTTTATCTTCTTTTGAATATAGTTCTTTCAACCTTGCATATTCCACAGGATCACTTTTGCGTAGCCTCCTCATAGAAGCTTCTGATAAATGAGGTCTTACTAGCAATTGTGAATGGTGTGGAGGAATATCATCAACATCATATGTTGGAATCTGCACATATAAATAAAATTCATTGGTATTCCATAAATGAATAAAAAGTAAACTTTAAACATAAAATTAAATATATAAGTTATTAAATATGGATAGAAAATTTTTATTCTCTATAGCTAAAAGATGCTCTTGGAGGTCTACGCCATCCATAATTCACTAATAGTTCATCACTTGCATATAATGTAGTAATAGCATTGATAACTATGTATCTTGATACATCTCTACTTATGGATGGTGATTCATGACTATTTTTGTGATTGGGAGTATTCTAAATATGATGCACTATGGTCTCATGGATGAAACTTTCAGATCGCATGAAGCAATGAAAATAGGTCCACTTTTGATAGTGGGGTGATGATGAACTTTTTCCAAAAAAAGTAGAGCTAGTGAAAGAGACGACGATGCTCAAGAAGGCCAGCTCGATTATTGTGGAGTGATCCAATATATCTTGAAACTATCTTTCAAGAAGTTTGATCACTTTCTTTTTTATGTGAAATGGTTCAAAGTAGTCATCTCTGGAAGAAACGCAACAATGAGGTGGGATAAGAGTGGTTTGCTTCAAGTAGACTCCACAAACCTATGAAAAGATGAAAGATAAACATTTGTACTTCCTGAACACTGTGAGCAAGTTTTTTATACCAGATTCGAAAGAACTAGAGTGGCTATTTGTTTTACAAGTTTCTCCGTGTAGCAACCAAATTTGTGACAACATAGACGTAGAAGAAATTCCATCTGTAGTGGACTCTGAGATTCATTTGGTAGTTGAGGAGGAAGAGATCATTGTCCGAGATGAAGAGATCTTTGAAGAAGACAAGATACATGATGAAGTAACAGACAATATGTTGTACGAGAACAATGATCAAGAACGAGCTAGCATACCAAGAGATCTAAAAGTCGTCAATGTAGAGATAGATATCCTCTATGCATCAGATCTCCAAGAGGATGCTAAAATAGAGTATTTTTGAAGTAAACAGTTGTACGTACTAATTTATGTTTTTTTTTTGCTATATTCTTTTGTACACTACTATTTCTCTATATTACCATTATTATCATATGTTAATTATTTGAGTTTTTTTGTTCCAGAGCACGATGGGAGACAATCCTCTGGTCACTCCATTCCATGATATAGGAGCAGTTCTTAGAGTTTATATCTCAGGTACCTCCCGCGTATATGGCCGCCTTGTCATAGTATTGGATCACTCACGGTAGCACTCCCCTAGTCTCACTCCTACCGGCCTCACTCCTGTCGTCCTCACTCCTGTCGACGTCACTCCCATCGTTGTCACTCCTATAGGTGGGGCTACTCCCGCCAGAGGTACATCTCTTGGCTTTATGACTCCACCACGACTACCTTCTCAACCATCCCTTGGTGGCTCTAGTAGTCAATGTATGTGTTTGACACCTCAGTGTGATACAAGTGTTGGTGCATCTCGTTGATCGAGGTCATGCTCTGGAGGAGAAGGTTCCAAGAGTAGATCTACAGGTGGCTCTGGAGGAGGCAGATGTTGTGGAGGTAGTGCGACGGACGTTGTGTCTCCCACTTCTACTCCTAAAGCGAGTACCTCAGATGTAGGTACGCCATGTGATACACCACGCACGCCTTGGGATGCTCATGATCGTGATGACTCCAAGGTGTATAGTATACGTGATGGAGCTCCAGTGATGGATGCAACCAGAAAGGCCATGCGTTAGCATACAACAGATTTGCTCCATATAGTTTGGACACTCTATCATGTTGAAATGGAGTGAACAAGATAAATATTGTAAATTATATCACAGAGGCGATCTATCAAGAGTATCGGCCATCACATGGGCATCCTATTGTTAGCTCAAAGTGGATTCAGCACATGGCATGTGAAGTTATGTCTCGTTGATGATCTGAGGCCCGCGATGCTTTTAGAATAGGCTTATCGAAGCCTGTATGGTTAGATGCTAAGGAGTGGGATATGATTCATGATGAGGAGCAATAGACTCCTGATCAATATCACCAGCCACGAGATGCGGTGGCCACATGTCTAGATACAATCGGACCATCATATATGGGTAGGGGTGGATATGATACTATGAGTCATGAGTTTGTAACTATCATTTTGATTATTGAACTTATTTGTGTTAAGCATGTGATGTATGTTCATCTAACATTTTGCATATTTGTTGCAGGAGTTGGTAGTGGGTCATGCTCCGACACAAACTGAGGAGGCTTATGGATATCGTCATGGATTGGTTGCACTATTGGAGGACTTGGAGGGATGCAGTGTGGTTGTTTCATAGTCTCATTTCATGGATGTTCTTTGTTGTAGGACTGCTAATATAGATGTTTTGATCCTTCTGGGGATGTGTATGGCACTGGTGTGCCACAATTTTGTATTCGGCTCATATATGGAAGTGATGCACCAAAATTTTGTATTTGGTTCCTATATGGCAGTGCTTTGCCACATTTTGTATTTGGCTCACATATGGCAATGGTTTGCCATAATTTTGTACATGCTTCATTTATGGAATATATATCTCTTTTGTACATGGTTCATGGTTGATTCTACTCATTTCTTTTGTGTCTGATAGTGTTTTGCTTTATCAAATCATATTTTGGTTGCCACTAGAGTACATGTCACATGTACTCAGTTTTTTTTGGGCAGAGTGTATTGTCTTTTGCTACACAATAGCATAATAATGTTGTAGCAAGAGACAACACACTCTGCCCAAAAAAAAATTGTAGATATGGTCGTCGATATGAGTGTCGATATGCATAGGGCATTATTGATGCTTATACTGATGCTCATATCGACATTTATACCGATGCTTATATCGGCACCTATATTGGCGCTTGCATACCGACATGTATGCCGAATCTTACATCGGCATCAGGGCAAAATGGCACCCACGTATATGCCTTGGTAAAAGCCTCGGTAGAAGCCTCGATTAGGTCAGCCCACATGGGCATTGCACTATTATAGATTGTTATTGTTAGTGTCTATATGAAAGTCCAAATGACTAGTAGACACTCTTCTATATGTTTGTTCCAACAAAATATATAGTGCACTAGTCATCCATAGACTTTATTAAGACCGCCCATTTGTGAAACATGTTGTTGGAGGAAGCTTACAAAGTGGCCAAAAAAGCATGAACTAAAAGTTTTCTAGTGCTTAATCAAAGGAAAAAACACAGGATTACAAGCATGAAAGCAAAGGAGGATGGATTCTACTAATTTTTCCCATCCTAAATCCCCCTTAAATTAGGTCAATGCCAACTTTTTACCCAAAATACATGTAAAAAATGCCTATCTTTGGCATAAATTCCTATTTTTTAGCAGTAATTGGGACCACGTTCTAAAATCCAAGTAGTACTCAAAGCTTCATGGGCATAAGTAGAATAGCCACATCGAATTTCATAATTTTTTACATCGTTTTGGCCTCCAAATAGCTTCTAGATACTATTTTTAAAACTAGGATGGACACTATAGTGTGGACAGAGCTCTTAAATATTCTATATAAGTGAAACATGTCTCATTTGTAAAGGTTACTCAGTTAGATTTGACAATGCTTATGAGTTTTGTGCTCTTATCTTGAACCATCGAAGAGCTTTTTTGGAGCGCATTTCCTCTTGCCTACTCATGAGTGTGTGTGCATGCATGCACGTATGTGCGTATGTGTATGTTTGTCTCTCTCTTGTTGTAGGTGTGTGTACTTTCATCTTTCCATGTATGATCTTCATACCATTTATTGGTCACTCCATGGATTCATCATTTCTTTATTGTGTTTGTGTGAGGGCTATGACAATGTGATCGTACACTTTTGATGCCATTGCCAGGGACATTCTTGTCAGACACACGTGATGGTAAATTTTTGCATAGGGTAGGTGTTTTTGGTGGTTCTTTTTTCATGATTCGAGTGCATACCCTTCATTCATCATCATTAGATAGGTAGTTAGATAGTTAGGTAGTTAAAAATAGAGAAAAAATAGCTATTAGGGTTAGGCTTTTTGCATTTTTTTAGCTTTCCACTAAACTTGCACTTCTTATTCATCTTCATAGAAACTTCTCGAGCTTAGTAGGATGTGTACAGGGCACATCAAAATTTGATAATTGAGATATAGGGCCTTTTGATGTGAGCTCTACATATTTATACACCCAGTTTTTCCAAAATAATACTTAATGCAAAGATATGAGTGTATCTTGAGTGTTGTGGTGTTGTTTTTGCACTTTATAGTGATCATTTTGAGTTAACACATAGTGAGATAGAGGAGAGACAACTGAACACATATATATTCAGAATATGAATTTTTGACTTTCCAAAGCTCAAGTATCATAACACTTAGTTGAGTTTGGCATCATGATACCAAACTCTTGAGTATTTTTGAGACCTGGTTGATATTGCCCATACCTGAGGTATCATGATATTAGTCCACCCAATACCCATGGTATCACAATATTACACATATCATCAATACTCATGGTATCACAATATTTTCCCATCTAGTACTTATGGTATCATGATATTACACATATCACTGGTACTCGTGGTATCATGATATTTGTCCATCTAATGCCCATGGTATCATGATATTACAATCACCGATACTTTAGGTACCGGGATATCACCCATATTGCTGATACTTCAGGTATCACAATATCATCCATGTTTTTTATATGTTAGGTATCTCAATATTGATGGGATTGTTTTTCCCAAACATTGTGAAATCACAATATCATTTATTTTTTGACATTTTTTCCAAAACTATACAGAATTAAAATACACATCTTTAATGGGAAAAATTAAGAGGGTTTAAAATACACATGTATCCCTCATATGTCTTGTTTGCTTGTTTTGAACCCCAAAGCCTAAACTTCCATAACGTTTTAGTCAAAAATTCATTTGCTTAGATCTAAAGCTCATTGGAAAGTCAAGTGATCCTTTGGAGAGGTCAAGAGACTGGGAAATCAAGTGAACCTTTAGAGAATTTTTTACAATACAAGGGGGGGAAAGACCACCAAAAGACACCTGAATCTTATCTAGATTAGAACAACAAGGAATTCAAAAGGGAATATACCAACTTTATGGAGGGTTAATTCTCCACTCCTTAAAAGGCATTGTAAAATATTGAGCATATTTATTACCAACCTTATCATACCTAAGCATAGTATAATATTCTTTCAAAGGTATATATAAACTTGAGGTATATTTTCATTGCAGGTGTATAGATTCTTTTGTGATTTGAGCTGAAAGGAGATGCCTTGAAGAGCCAAATAAGCATTGCACTTATTTATTGCAACACTCAAGGATGGATCTAACCTTTGAGTCACATTAAGAGAAGGTAAACAATCACTATACTACATAGGGTGATTGTTTTTTTTATTGAGTGTGCATGTGCATGATTCTTAGATCAGATAAACTAATTGGAACCAACAAATTGGCACATAGCAGCATCTCTATTGCATAGAGCGTTATAAGCTCAATTAGGAGCACTAATGAGACATCAAGTGATTCTAAGTGTGAACTTGAAGCTATGGCCTCATCAAGTTCCATGGATATGCAAAACAAGGATCCCAACATACAACTGGATTGGATGTTCAAGGTTGAAGGAGAGTACCAAATTACACTCACCTTCACACATACAAAAGAATTAGGGGTCGATCTAACTCTCTCAAATATCATTGCATTAAGACATGAAGGAGAGTTACTAGTAGCAAGGTGGGAGTCTACTACATGGTAATACGCAAACTAGAGAGAATCACTCAACATGGAATAGAAGCCCCAAATGATATTGGTCTGAATCCTAAACCCCAACAAGACCAAACTAAGATGGATCCCAATGCTTTGCCATAGTTAACAAGGACCATCATCTTGGAGTTCGAGGTATGTCGAAGCACGCAAATAGCACAAGGAAGAAGAAGAAGCTTGGAGCACAACGCACAATACTGAATGCATTACCACTAGAATGTACAAAGATAAGTAACTGTTAGGGCAATAGGCATATATACAAGCCGGGGGGAAAAACCTCCTAAAGAGGGAAAAAAGTGTCTCGACGGTCCTACTATGTTCACACACATCACTACCTAAGTACCTCAACAAATGCCCCCCTAGGAGTGATGGGGTGAATAATGAGCTGGAACTCATGTATAAGGAAGTTCCAAGCTATGTGGAATCAATCCACAAAAGGAAGTAAGCCCAAAGCTTTGTGGAAAGCTTCAAACTTCTCCCTAGGCAGAGCCTTCATCAAAAGGTCTGCAATGTTCTCCTGCGTGGGCACATATGCCAAGCTGATCTCTCAAGTAGAGAACCTCTCTGTGACATAATAATGCACCTCAAGGTGCTTAGTGCGAGCATGGAACACAAGGTTCCTCACAACTCCCAATGCGCTCTGACTATCAGTGAAGATGGTGGTGGAAAAAGACTGACTAACACCCAAATCAGCCATAAGGCATCTAAGCCACACACACTCAATAGTTGCTGTGAAAATTGCCCTATATTCAGCCTCACAACTGGAAATGGTCACAGTAGGTTGCTTCTTGCTCAACCAAGATATACATGAGCTACCAAGCATGAAGCAAAAGCCACTGGTGGACACACCAGTGTCATAGAACCCAGCCCAGTTAGAGTCAGAAAAAGCATGTAAATATGGTGGTAGTGATCCCCCCTTGGGATAAAACAATCCAAGTAGCCGTGTACCACTCAAGTAGCGAAAGATGCGCTTAACTGCCTACCAATGCTTGACACATGGGCAATGCATAAACCAGCTCATCTGTGAGACACCAAACTGAATATGTGGCCAAGTAATGCATAAGTAAATCAAGCATCCAATAGCCTCCTACTAGAGAACAACATCAAATGCATCTCCAACATCATTAAGACTCACTCATAAACCTGTCTCCATAGGAGTGGCAATGGGTTTGTAATCTTCAAGGCCAAAACACTGCAATAATGTGTCAATACATTTTGTTTGACACAAAGCTATTTTGCCATCAAGTTGCATAAATTGAATGCCCAAATAATGGTGCAAATGCCCCAAATCTGACATCTCAAATGAGGCATGCAGATCATCCTGAAAATCAGCAATATGCTTCCCATGAGGACCAGTGAGAAGCATGTCATCAACATACACAACAATGATTAGAAGCACATCATTTGCATGCTTAACATATAAGGTGCTCTCAATTGGGTTGTTCTCAAAACCATGTGCAATCAGATAGGCATGTATCTTTTCATACCAAGCACGTGGTGCTTGCTTCAAACCATATAATGCCTTTTTCAATCTGCACAGATGCTTTTCATGCCCTTTCTGCACAAAGCCACGAGGCTAAAAAACATACACTTCTTCATGCAATCAGAAATGCAATTTTAATGTCCAACTGATGTACATTCCAACCATGATGAGCTCCAAGTGCACAAATGTTATGAATAGTAGTCATTTGGTATGTAGGTGCAAAGGTCTCATCAAATTCAATGCCTCTTTCCTACGCATAACCCTTTGCAACAAGCCTAGCCTTATACCTATCAATTGTTCCATCACGCTTATGCTTTAGCTTGTATAGCCACTAAGTGCCAATGGCCTTCTTGCCAAGAGGCACCATTTTTCATGATAGCATCATATTCTGATTGCATGGCAGCCATCCAATTTTCAGAATTTTGTGCTTCATAAAACAAAATAGGATCATTCTCATCAAAGACACTAGAGGTAGCCATAGCATAGCAATCTGATGCAAAAGAGGCACTATGAGAGCCTGAACAAGTACGATATGACAAAGATGCATCTAATTTGCTATCATGCAAAGTCTGCACCATACATTTTGGCATAGTTTTTGCCTCCTTAATATCAAATCTCTCATCAAAAAGTGCATCATGTAAATTTTCATCAGAAATGGAATGATCTACATCATCGCATGAAACTTGTAAAGGCTGAGAAGTTGCCTCATTAGGGGCAGCACTAGATTGTCCACCTGTAAAAAGAGGCAACAAAGTCTCATACATGTCTTTGGAGCTAAATGATGTCTTCTTAGTACATGAAAGTGATGGCTGAATAGCATCTTCCACAAAAACAACATCATGGCTAACAAGAATGTGTTTAATCTATGGATGATATCCATGATAACCTTTGCTTTGAGAACTGTAGCAAAAAAAAATGCATTTCATTGCTTTTTCATCTGATTTCCTGCATTGTTGTTTAGGCATTAATGCATATGTCAGACAAGCAAAAACACAGGGGTGAGCAATAGATGGCTTACAACCATGTCAAGCCTCATATGCAGTGATAGACTGCAATACTTTAGTGGGACTCACCTAAAAATATATATCAAATAAGACAATATAAGTCATGTTACTCAATATATTATAGTAATGATCCAAAATATATCATAATCATTTCAAAATTCTAATAACAACTAAAATAAAAAACTAAAACAAAGAATTAACGTATATACATCATAAAATAAAATGAATGTTAAAAAATACTTCATAATCATTCAACAAATCCATGAATTCTTGTTTGAATAATTAAAGCTTAAAATTCCAAATTTTAAATTACCTATTAAGTACATATGTTGCACACATAAAAGCCTCAAGCCCTTAAGCCAGAAACTATGTGGTAAAGCTTAACTCTTGACCATACACCTCCCTATCTCCATGAGTGACATGTTCTTTCATTCAGCAACTCCATTTTGTTGAGATGTATATGGCATTATGCATTGATGTTTTATCCCACATTCATCCAGAAATGCATTAAATTCAGAAGACATGTATTTCCCCCCGATTAGAATGGAGGGTAGCCATTTTACATGTTGATATATTTTCAGCCAAAACCACAAATTGTTTGAAGCACATAAACACTTTGGACTTTTCTTTCAATGGATATAACCATGCATGCCTAGAAAAATCATCAATGAAAGTCATGAAGTAAAGATAGTTCCCAAAAGAAGGTGTCTGCATAGGACCACAGACATCACTATGAACAAGCTGCAATTTCTAAGTAGCTCAAACTAAACCCTCTTTTGGGAACGAGGAACACTACATTTTGCCCAAAATAAAAGCTTCACATATATGTTTACTAGGTGCCTCAAGTTTGGGCAAAGAGGACACCATTTCAAATTTTTGTAGGTGTAGCAAACTAGCAAAACTTTTCAGATGACCAAAGTGTGCATGCCAAAGATTTGCATCTAACATAGCTTGAAGTGAAGTGAAGAAACTACGCTGCGAGATAATGTGTTTGTTTGCCTCACTATCAAAGTACCAAACATCCGGGTCTACTATAGACATACAATGTTCATGTGAAGATGGGTCAAAACTACAAACAATAGTAAATGCCCATTCTTCATTCTACACAAGATTAGTAGACTCTATTTTGGGTGTAGAGGCCTCTGCAACAACTAGCCCAACCTCTTTCTTCCTTCCCTCTTTAGCAGCCAGTTTTGGATAGCTCTTGATGACATGATCATTTCCTTGATAGTATTTCCAAAACAATTTCTACTTTTATGTTTTCTTCTCGTACCTGTCTTCCTTCTTTCATTATGTGAAATTAGCAGATTTTTGCTTACTAGTAGAAGAGCTCCATTTTCCTTTGCCCTTCTGACTAGTCCTCAAATGTTAAGGCATTTGGATTTCCTTTCATCATCAAAAAAAGTCTAAAAGCAAAACTCTGATATGAATTGGGAAGACCGTTCAAAATAATTTGCACAAGTGAACTGTCAGGCAAGACTTCATCAAAATCAATTGTTCCTTCAAATCTTTGATCTTTGTCAGAAAATTGTCCATGGAATCACCTTCATTCATGTGCTCACTCTCCAACTATTTTTGAAGGTAAGCAACACGAGCCTCATTCCTTGCCTGGTATAAAGTGGTAAGTGTATCCCATGTTGAGATATCAAGCTCAACTCATCTACTAGTAACCAAAAAACTGCTAATGATGCACAATCAAAGGAGGAAGACAAAGATGAAAAGAAAGCAAAAAAGGAAAAATAGTTTTTCGAGTATGTAAGGCAAATGATCATTTAAAAAAGATTTGTCCTAAATTGGTTGCAAAGGAGGCAAAAAAGAAAGATACTAGAATGGTTGTTGCAGAGGCCTCTACACCTAAAATAGAGTTTGCTAATCTTGTTAAGAATGAAGAATGAACATTTACAACTCATGGTAGCTATGACCCATCTTCTCATGAGTATTGTATGTTTGTACTAGACTTAGATGTTTGATACTATGATAGTTGTGCAACTAAACATATTACCACGTTGTGCAGTTTCTTCACTTAACTTGAGCATGCTCCTACAAGGAATATAGTCACATGTGCTAACGACTCCTCTTATCTTGTCATGGGAGTTGAAAGATTATTCTGAATACTATTGATGTTTGTTATTTCACATTGTCAGATGTCTTATATGTGCTAGTGATCAAGAAAAGATTGTTGTTTGTCTTAGCACTAGTCAAGATTAGCTTGCTTGTCAAATTTATTTAATAATAGATGTACAATTCATGATATTTTGAATGGTGATGTTAACATCACTTCTAGAATTTTATGTCTCAGCTTGTATGAGCTCATAGATTATGCAAAATTTGAGAATTATTCTACATGTGAAGTTCATGATTCTCACACCATTTGAGTTGCAAATTCTTGGTTGATTGAGTGGTTTACTTCTTCAAAGGCATTTCAAAGAAGCATATCACTTCATACAAGGAAAACACATTTCAATTGGCAAGCTTGTTCAAGCATTTTGCATATTCTTGTTTGATTGAAAGGAAATGTGTGCACACACATAACCTTCCTGAAGACTTGAAACTTATTATTTTTCTTCATGTGTACATGCATCTGAGATGGAATAAAACAACGGGACAACAAAATCCTATCAAAAGTTATCTCTCTTTAGTAGGAAGTAGTTATACACCCTTTTGTCACACATGAAATCTCTTCAAGTAGTGAGTCAGAGTTAAGTTGGGACCATATGAAAGCTTTTAAATATATGCTCACAGGAACCCCATGAATCCTAAGAAAACAAGAAGAGAAAGTAGAGACAATCATACCATTTTAGAATTCTAGAGTTCAATCCCCATATGATAAGCATCTACATAGATGGAATCAACCAGTAAGTTTTTAGGGTTAAAAACCATAATCTCTTAATTGTAGACTCACAACCAATAGTTAAATTTTTGCACCTATCACATGAGGATAAGGAAGGGATTGTCTACTTGCTCATTTTGAATCTTGAGTACACAAATGCGGAAGGAGAGATATGACCAGCATGGGTGACAATGATACACCTAAGATTCCATCCATTCCACCAAAAAGAATGATAATAAAGCATGCTCAAACTCCATTTGTGAAACCCAAACATTCATGAAAGGCCATTATTGTATAATTATATGGGTCTAAGAGGTAGAACCCTTGGGTTTCTAGGTGTGAAACCCTTGGGATTTATGGTTTTTTTACACCTTTTAGATGGGCCTCAAACCTTAGGGCTAATTCTCTAAGGTTGAGTACCTTGGGGTTGATTAGAAGCTTCTCCTAGCCACTTGATTTGTATGTGAGAGCTTGGAGAGTCATCTTTTAGAATCCATGTGATTTCCATGTGATTTCCATGTGACTTCATGTTATTTCCTAAGCTTGGAAACCATGTAACCACCTTAGGTACCCATGTGATGAATGGTATACATGTACCCTTGAGAGAGACTTACCACTTGCACTTGGAGCTATATATTGGAGGGGTTGGTTCGGTGGAGAGTGCATCTCTCTTTCTAGTGTGAGTCTAGCCAGTTAGTCTTCTTAGTTTGTGTGTGGAGGCTATGGCCCTTCCAGAACATTGGCATTAGAGTAGGTTATACATTTTTTTGTGCCATTTCTTCCTTGGCACACACTTCAAGATTGGAGTCTCATGAGTCACAAATTCGTGACTTCTACTATAAGCTTCTAATTTTTGCTCAACAAAAGATGGTGGGAACTCCTCCTTATAGGATTCTATTTGAGCCCCATCCAAAGAGACAAGTCACACACAAAGATCCACTTTTATTCACGAATGGTCGAAAAGGCCTCCCTAAATGGACAATCGCTCTCACAAATGTGAAAGGAGACATGAACCTTCAAGGCTCAACTTCGGGACTGTAACTTTTCCTCCCAGCTTGAGTGTAAGTAAAAGAGCTCTCTCGTGCTTTTCCTACGGTTACTTACACATTTATTCAAAGACATGTGGGATAATGGCCTCCTCTATGATAACTTTCTCTACAAAAGAATTGCATAAAAGCTTTATGTGTTGCTTATGCATGCTACAATGCCTATAGAGTTATTTTTTTGAGTATGATGATTTGGAAGTTCAATGATGATCTTTTGCTCTCTATTTCATATACTCAAATTTTAAGTCTCACACATCCTATATGAGAGATAATAAAGATTTCTTTAAATTATATGTTGTTGGTTTTTTTCATTAGAGACTCATATCTAGGACTTTGTACTCCCAAATGAAGTGATGAAAACATACTTCCTAGGCTCTCATCTCATCTTTTGAAGTACATGTGCTTATTCGACAACAATTGATGGATGCATGGGAGTTTCCATCACTTATTCGCATTAGTAAATAAGTTTATATATTTTTTTCTTTACCTATGGTTGTGACACTTTACATATTGCATATGGGTTTATTTGCTACTATGTCACTCATTTGAGATTTAGAACCCAAGAATGTGTAGTTTCATCTACAAGAGATATCTAAGAGCATTGAAAAAACCATGAGATTGAGTCAAATTGGAATAGAGAAGCATCGTACATTGCTCCCTTTCCTTAGATATTTATCAAGTTGATTGCATAGACTACCAAATACATAAGGTTTTCTCATTTGATATTTGGGATTTGAACTAAACATTGTTCTATTCATAAGGCTTCACTTTAGACCGACTTACTCCACACTCCCATTTATAGAATACCCAATGTATAGGCTTTTCAAATGGGTCTTACACTCCGAAATGGGATAAGTTCCCCTCCACTCAGCCCTTCAAATGAACTCTCATGAAGTCCCCTTATTCCACCTCTTTGTAAGTGTGTCGGCTATCGGAAATCCCTTCCTCTTGGTATAGAGATCAACCCAATTTTTTGTGGAGGAAGTGTGAAGCCTTTAACTTCATCGAAATTGAAATGTGGGGGAGTATTTTGTTGGATGTGTGTAGAAGTGCGAGAAACACATAAGAAGCACACACAAGGAGCACAAACGTAGCAAGACACATGGAGAAGATGATGGCTGGAATAGCTCTCTCTATTGACGATGAACTGAACTGAAGTAAGAGCTGAATAATATCCCTAAGTACAAAGCACCAACACATGGGAGAGTATCAAGTATGTGGTAACATGGGGAAAAAACCTCTAGCCAGCACTAGAGTAAAAAGTGCCCATGTGTAGGGAAAAGGTTCACATCAAAGCTACTCGAGGAACACATAAGTGTAACAAACCCCCCTGGAGCGAATGATGTGAACACATACAGGGAGTGACATATCATCCCCCACAAGGTAATAAGCATAAAGCTTTGTGAAAAGCTTCAAACTTTTCCCGTGGAAGAGCTTTGGTGAATATGTCTGCCACATTATCTTGTGTAGGCACATATACCAAATCAATATATCTTGCATGAAGATGCTCTCTCACATAGTGATAATGCACCTCAATATGTTTGGTCCGTGCATGAAACACTGGGTTTTGTGCAACAACGAAAGCACTCTGACTATCAGTGAGAATATGTGTAGCAGCATCAATCTCCATGCAAAGATCCATCAATAGGCATCTCAGCCATATACACTCCACTGTACCTGTGAAAATTGCCCTGTACTCAGCTTCACAACTCGATGTCGCCACTATAGGTTGCTTCTTACTCAACCAAGATATGAATGATTCTCCAAGGAAAAAGCAATTACTTCTAGTGGACACGCAAGTATCATAACAACCAGCTCAATCACTATTTGTAAAATCATGCAAGCATGGATGAATATCTCTGCCATAAAAGAGACCTAAGCTCAAAGTGCCTCAGAAATATCTAAACACACGTTTCATCGCTTGCCAATGCTTAGTGCCAGGGCTATGCATGAATCGACTCAACTGGGAAACTACATACTATATATTCGGCCTTATGTTGCATGCATATATAAGACATCCCACAGCTTGCTAATAAAGAGAAGTGTCAAATGCATCATTGGAATCCTCAATTGAGAATCTGAATCCTGTCTCAACTGGTGTGGAAACTGGCTTGTAATCCTCAAAGTCAAAATGTTGTAGTTTTTCAACATACTTGCTTGATGCATAACAATTCCCCCCTCAACGAATACAAACTGGATGCCAAGATAGTAGCTCAAAAGACCAAGATAAGTGACATCAAAAGTATGTTGCAAATCAGCCATAAGAATGTCAAGTTTTGCATCACATGACCCAGTCAAGAGTATGTCATCAACATAAAGAACAAGCATTGTAAGATCAGCCCCATTTTTGCATACATAGAGTGTGCTTTCAATTGGACTACATGTGAAGACAAGAGCAATCAAGTGCTTATGGATTTTCTCATATCATGCACGTGGAGCTTGCTTGAGACCATACAAGGCTTTATGCAAGAGACAAACCATATGCTCTTTCGCTTTCATAGCAAATCCAGGAGGTTGCTTCACATAAACCTCTTCTTGCAAATCACCATTCAAGAAGGTTGTTTTTACGTCCAACTGATGCAGTTTCCAACCTCGATGGGTAGCCAATGCAACCACGGTACGAATGGTAGTCATGCGTGAAGTAGGTGCAAATGTTTCCTCATAATCAATGCCATAGTCTACTCGACGTGATAGATAAATAAAAAATAAGGGTTTCTGCTCCTTGATTAATGCCGATAAAATTCAAAAATGTATATTGTGCATGTTTGAATACTTTCAAAATTGTAAGGAGCATGTTCAACACCTTGTTCATCATCTTGATTTCTAGGCCTAGTACAATAGCGTATCTATATAGCCAAAATTTGATTGTACGTACCATATATTCTTCTGTAGCTAGGTAATTATGTGGTGGGCTAGTAGTAATGGGTAGTTCAACCACTAATTATCTATGGTGCTTGGCACTGCGCTTCCCAAAATTGCATCCAGGCTTGTCTTTTGGGAACAGGAGAGAAAGATGGATTTACTTGTAATAAGTAAGGTGATGACTCCTAGTGTACTCGTCAAGTCGGATTTTTTTCCAAAAATTTCCTTCTCTAGATCAAATCTGCTTAATCAAACTCTTCCTGAGTGTAAGAAAATGTATCAATTTTGAATTGCAAGTCATGATATGGTTCTTTCTGGGTAGTCTTCTTAATGTATTGCCTGGTTTCTTCTTTTAATAGACCATATGGTATATTGAAAGGCTTCAAAATTTGCTCAAAATTCTTACTGTCAATTTTTGCTCCCTTCATTACGTTCACCACTTGATCTTAAAATTTTTCGATAAGTTGGGACACTAGTAGTGCCCTCTCATCACGGCTTAGTTCTGCAATAGCCCGTGTATGTCTATCAATGCCCTTCTCTGCTTCCTCTTCCCTTATTGGTGAATGATGTATGGGGGGAGGAGGACTTACCTCGGTCTCCACAGTAGCCACTTGGGAGCTTTGAACTACTGGTGTCCCCATTTGATTATTCTATGAAAATTGAGCATGCAAGCTTTCAATGACTTCATCTTTCTTAATGATTTCATTATTGTCTATTGTGAGTGCTTCCCTACTCTTCAAGAGTTGTTCACCAACCACTGCTACTTGATCTGCATCTTTTTTACATTGCTCTACCATTTTGGCTTCTACAGCCTTCCACCTTTTTCTGAGCTCATTTGTATCATACATATATTTTTGCTCCCATTCCTTGCATAACTCTTGCTCTTGCTTTAGCTGATCTGCATACTTAGCTATCTGAGCTTCTAGTTCTTGAGTATTATTTTGTTGACTTTCTTATACTTCCATTGGTTGATTGCACAAAATTGCATTCATGAATTCTTTATTTTTGTTCCTCAGATTATCTGCCTCATCCATGTATACCTTGATTTTATTTTCTAAGATTTTGCCTCTATTTATCAAACATGCCTTTTCGGCCTCACTAGCTTTATACCTTCAATGAACTTTTGTAAGTTGATCTTGTATCTTCTGATTTGCTTCAGTGAATAGTTTGCATTTTTCCATATCTTCATTTGTCTTCTGTTCTTTAGTTACAAGTGCTTGTTTAACTTGTAATACTTGCATAGATAGCTCTTCATTTAAGGCTTTGAATTGATTTCTCTCCACTAATGCCTTATCATAATCACTATCTGCTTCCACACCTTATTGTTGAGTGTCCATGGCTGTCAGGATCATTTGTTTTACCACTGGTTTGAGTTGTGCCACATCTACATTCAGCCATGTTTTTGGTATGCTTGATTATTTGCTTGTATGTAGGTTTTGTAGCACTCCCTTGAAATGTGACATCTAAGGCAAATGTGACTTCATTGAACTAGACTAGATTTATCTACCGAGAGTGATGGCACATTTGTTTCTTGCCAGCTCACTCATGTGCGGACATTAGATTTTTCATTATGTATTGTTCTTTATATATTGCACTTATTGTATTCTTGTTTTTAGGTCATTCTTGTACATTCCTTTTATGTAATAGAGAAGAAGAAGAAGATCATTCTTCATTGCCTCCATCTATGTGTGTGCTTCTCTTTGATTGTGAGAGTGTGTGTGAGATCTCTTCCTTATCTCCTTCCTCATGACATGGTATCAAAGCTAGTGTGGCTGCAAAGAGCTTGTGGAGAAGGCCGATGGTGAAGAGTACGTGAGAAGGCGTGGAGAAAGCACAATTCATGAACAAGCTTAGATTGCTATGAAAATTGGTGTGAAGGTAGAAGACCTCAAAATATTTTTGTGAGTTATTCCTTTAGGACCACTCCTTTTTGTCATATTGAAGTTTTGGAGCCATCTCGACCTCCGTTTTGAGATCGCAAGGTGGGGCCCATAGAAAAACCACGTCATTTGCAAAATTGTAAACTTGCATCATGTTTGGAAACACTCATATATTCCAAATCCAGAATTTCAAGCGATTCCATGTACTGTTGATACACGAAAACTATGTTTTTTTTAGATCAAACTATCACATCCTAGTGCGACAATGTTCAAGCAGAAGTGCTGCTTGTAGTGTTTTGCAGTGTTGTGAATAGTTGCAGAAATGGCAAACGCATATGGAATGAGTCAAGTTATGAGTGATAAACTGGACAAGAACAACTTCCATGCTTGGAGATTTAGGATGACAAATTTCCTCATGGGAAAAGGCTACTAGAAGTACATCGAAGGAGAGAATGAAAATGCTCTATAGTTACCAGAGAGGAATTGGACTGCAGACCAGTTAAGAGCATATGAAGAATGGAATCAAGGAGCATGAAAGGTAATGTATTGGCTATCTATTAGCATATAGGATAGCATGATTGGGCACATACAAGATGCCAAGACTCCGAAAGAGGCTTGGAACAAGTTGGTCACATTGTAGGAGACCAATACAAAGGCACAAAAATTGCAACTCAAGAATGAGCTACATACATTGGAGAAAAAGATCATGTCAGTAAGTGACTACATCCTAAAAATCAAAAGCATATGTGAGTCACTTGCATCTATTGGCATGAATGTAGATGATGATGATAAGGTGGAAGCATGCCTTCGTGGTTTAGGAGCTGCATATAAGCAGTTCATAACTTCTGTACAGACCGGGGAAAATATTCCAAATTTTGTCGATCTAGTATCTATGCTGATTATTGAAGAAAAGAATCTTGGTGAGGATTCAAACTCCTAAGGAAAACCTAGTTCTCAGTAGGTATTCTACTCTAGAAGATGAAGAGGCAGAGGCTTTGGAAGTGAAAGAGGACACAATAACCAAGACCAAGGTCAACAACAGAATCATGCAAGAGGAAGAGGACAATTTCGAGGCAGGGGGAGCCATCACAAAAATTTCCAAATAAATGATCCAAGTAATGACAGTAAAGGATGTTGGAATTGTGGTAAACCTGGACACTTTGAACGTGATTAAGGTTGAAGAATAAAAATAATAGAAGGCAACAAAACAATTATGCATCCACAAGTGTTGATGATTCTGAGAAGTTATTCATGGTTCAACGTCATATGATGAATACGATGTTTGTTGGTGTTTCAAAATCAAATGGTAATGTCTGGTATGTTGATTCATGTGCTTCAAATCACATGACCAGTCATGCATAATGGTTTAGTAGTTTGCAAAAATTACAAGTTCCTAGATATGTTGAAATAGGTGATAACACATCACACCCTATTGAGCATATAGGAAATATAGCACTATCTATGGAGGATGGGAAGGTAAAACACCTTGTTGATGTGCTTCATGTTCCAAATATAACAAAGAATCTGGTTTCTGTTGGACAAATGGTTGACCAAGGATTACAAGCAAGTACAATGTTGATGGGTTATATGTAGAAGAGTACAAACAGGGTGGATGATTGATTGCCAACGGAAACAAAGTGGGTAGAATGTTCACCTTAAACGTGAAAATTCATGAAATGAATGCAACCATGTTTGCAAAAGGTGAAGGAGTTATTGCTGATATAGAGATCTAGCACAAACAGATTGGACATGCAAACTTGCAGAGGCTGAAATTGATCAAGTCAAAGGAGATTGTCCATGGAATACCAAATTTCAAGGTTGCAAAGATGCAAACGGTATGTGAAGCATGTCAATTTGGTAAACAGTCAAGATCATCATTTCCGCATGACAAGCATGTAAGTGAGAATGTGCTAGAAATAGTACATACAGATGTATGGGATCCTGCAAAGACCACATCTATGGGAGGTTGCAGGTTTTATGTTACTTTCATTGATGACCATACACAAAAAGTGAGGGTATATTTCATGAAAGAGAAGAGTGAGGTGTTCACTCACTTCTAGAATTTTAAATCTATGGTGGAAAAGTAGACAGGGAAGTATATTCAGACATTAAGATCTGATGGAGGAGGTGAATACATGTCAAATGAGTTCAGCAATTTTCTAAAAACTCATGGGATTTTGCGTCAGTTTTCATGCAGGTACACACCACAAAAGAATGGTGTTGTTGAACGCAAAAATAGACATATTGTAAAAATAGCAAGAGTCTTGATGGCTAAGAAGAATATGCCTCATTGTTATTGGACAGAAGTTGTTCATATGGCTGTATACATCATGAAAAGGACTCCAATTGTTGTTGTACATAAAGTTACACCTAAAGAGAAGTTCACAGGTAAAAAGCCAAACTTATCACATATGAAAGTTTTTGGCTCTATTGCATATGTACATGTTCCAGATGAGTTGAGGATGAAGCTTGACTCGAAAGCAGAAAAATGTGTCTTCATTGGATACTCCCTAGAACAAAAGGGATATAAATGTTATAACCCACTCACATGATAGGTGAAGGTGAGCAGAGATATGGTATTTCATGAAATTTCAAACTTCTATGTAAATTCCAAAGATGGACTTAATCTTGAATCAAATGACAAAGAAAATGTTGAAAAATCAAGTGTAGAATCTCAAGTTCTGAGTGGACCGAATGAATCACCGAGCAATAGCTTCAACTCAAATCCATGGAGTGGAAGATTGTGTGGAAATTTCAGTCCAGCAAATTCATCAAATACATCCAAGAAAGGTAAAGAAAATCTTTCTGCTAGTAGTAAAACATGTGCACATTTTGAAGATATTGATGGAGATTCAAGCGGTTCAAAAAAGAGTCTTGATGAGGAACTTGGATTGCCCTCTGTGAAGACTCCAAGAGTAATAAAGGCACATGCAAATGATACAAGGAGAAGTGGCCCAAGACCAAGAAGAGCTTGGAGGATGTGGAATTCAGTGCAAAGATTGATGTATGACAGTTATATGGCTCATCATTGTGCCTACATGACCAAGGAAATACAAAATGCTGAACCTTCTTGCTTTGAAGATGAAATTGGAAATGCAGATTGAAGAAAAGCTATGGATGAGAAGATGGTTGCACTTGATGGAAACGAAACATGGAAGCTGGTTCCATTGTCACAAGGAAAGAAACCCATAGGTTGCAATTGGGTTTACAAGGTAAAGCACAATGTTGATGGTAGCATAAGCAGGTACAAAGCATGATTGGTAGCAAAAGGATATGCACAAACATATGGAATTGATTATGAGGAAACATTCAGCCCTATAACTAAAATGTCTACTGTGAGAACACTTGTTGCATTAGCTACAACAAAAGGATGGACTTTGCATCAGATGGATGTAAAGAATGATTTCCTACATGGTGAGTTACAGGAAGAAGTATACATGGACCAGCCACAAGGATATGAAGATTCAAAGCATCCAGAATATGTTTGCAGGTTGCAAAAGGCTTTGTATGGGCTGAAGCAAGCTCCTCGTGCATGGCATGCAAAGATTGTTGATTACTTAACCACCATTGGGTTTTCTATGTGTGATGAAGATCATTCACTATATGCAAGGAAAGGTGATGATGGCATCATAATTGTGGCTATTTATGTTGATGACTTGATTGTAGGTGGTGAAAATGAAGAAAGCATTAAAGAGGTAAAACAACTTCTTATGCACGAATTTGACATGAAAGATCTTGGTGTGCTGCGCTATTTCTTGGGCATTGAGTTTATACATACAGAAACATGTATATGGATGTAACAAAGGCAATATGCCTTGAATATGTTGCAAAAGTATGGTATGGCTGATTGCAAGCCAGTTTCTATGCCAGTAGATTAGAATTTGAAGTTGGACACTACTACATTAGATGAAGCATTGGAAAATGCTACTATGCATAGGAAAATTGTGGGAAGCTTGATATATCTCACAATTACAAGGCCTGATGTAGGCTACACCGTTGGACTTGAAAGTCAATTTATGCAAGTTCCCAGGAACCCACATTTGGATGCTTTGAGGTGCTCTCTAGGTTATGTGAGTGCTACTTTGGATTATGCATTGTTTTATGAAGCTGGTGTAGATTTGCAGGTTCACGGATACACCGATGCAGATTGGGCTAGTGGCATTCCAAATAGAAGATCTACTAGTGGTTTTCTATTCTCACTTGGGAGTGCAGCTATTACATGGAGTAGTAAGAAGCAACCCACTGTTGCTTTGTCGAGTACAAAGGCTGAGTATAGAGGTGCTGCAATGGTAGCATGCGAGGCATCATGGCAAGAGATGCTACTTGCAGATTTAGGTGTGGAAGTGCAAAAGCCTATCACCATCTATTGTGATAATCTTAGTAGCATACAGTTAGCACGGAACCCTATTTTTCATGCTAGAACAAAGCATATCGAGGTACATTGTCACTTCATCAGAGAGAAGGTATTAGCAAGTGATATTAATCTTGTTTATGTGAGAACAGATGAACAGGTTGCTGATATTTTCACTAAAGCACTTGGAGCAGAGAAGCTGAAGAAGTTTCGAAAGATGCTTGGATTAGCAGACATGGCATTGAGCTTTAGGGGGAGTGTTGAGATATCAAGCTCAACATGTGATGATCCAGGATGACACATATCGCTTTTTTCATTTCTCTGACATGTATACTAGTCACACCAATATATGCTAGGGATACTTCATTGAACTGTACTAGATTTATCTACCAAGGGTGATTGCACATTTGTTTCTTGCCAGCTCACTCATGCGTGGACATTAGGTTTTTCCTTATGAATTGTTCTTTATATATTGCACTTATTGTATTCTTGTTTTTAGGTCATTCTTGTACATTCCTTTTATGTAATAGAAGAAGAAGAAGATCATTCTTCCTTGCCTCCATCTGTGTGTGTGCTTCTCTTTAATTGTGAGAGTGTGTGTGAGCTCTCTTCCTTATCTCCTTCCTCATGACATCCCAAGAATCCTTAGCTATTCTACAAGAGCAAATATGAGGAATAATGGCACATTTGACAGACAAGGCTATCAATGCATGTGCCTGAGCATCTCTGCCATCCCAATGAATTTACTATGTAGTAGGTGCAGTAGGAAGCGGAGCATGAACAAGAACATGAAGAATATCATCATCTTCAATGCCGTCTGCATCACCTTGAATGACTGTGTTCGCATGTGTAATAGGACCTTTTTCAACACCCTGCATAATATTCCACAATCCTTTTGCAACCAATACATGATGCATCATATAAGCCCAAAATGGGTAATTGGTACTGTTCAACTTATCCTCAACAACCAACATATGGAATACATCACTCCTTTTGGCCATGGCCATTGACCACTATGCCTAGCTTTGCATCTGCAACACTTCCAACCACTATGCCAATTCCAAATATGCCACCACCTCTACCTACATTAACATCAGCAATGTTCAACTACTATGCATACATATTTTCTAGAATATAGATCAACTCCTGAAGTCATTCATTATTGAATTTGCTAAGACATGAGTTAGGCATCACACCTCAGCAATGATAACAAGCTTCAAAGCAAGAAGTCAATGAGGTCTTAAGACTAGCTGCTCATCACTACAAGCAATACATAGCAAAATGTGCAAAAGGGGGCCTTCCATCAAAGGTAAAGTTGATTGCACATTTCCTTGATGGATTGAAATGCAATCGATTTATTGAACCCCACAACCTTGGAGGATTGCATTCAAAAGTGTATCCATTTTGAGGATGACTTGGGTACTTCTATTCAAGTCTTGTTGCCATCTAAAGATCCTACTCCAAGTGTAAACTCGAGTTCCTCAATTATTAATGAAATGGTAGAGGTTGTTGCCAAGAAATTGAACCTATAAGCCACTAGGCCTTCCAGCTTGGAAGTGCTTGATGTGTGAAGGAGATTATCCATCCCATTTTTCTAATATAAAACCACCTCCTTCAGCACAACCACAACTAATATTGTGAAATTGAGCAGAAGTGGACGAATCACTCATCTATTGAGCGTTTCTACAATAAAAAAAAATCAAGTAGTACCCTACACAACAAGGCCAATACCAAAATAGAACAAATGTTGGAAAATATCAAGTCCCAAGGCTTGATACACAACAATAGTATCAGTATCCCCCATGATAATCATACTCAATCACACCTCAACTGCCATCTCTACCTAGACCAACGTCAGAGTATCCCACATACCAGAGTGCCATAACAAGTAGTCAACAAGAGGCATACCTTCAACAATATGATCCATCCACTAGTTATTCTGTTATCCAAACTATTCAAGTGGATATGATGACTAGTATAGTGAAAGTTATGGGAATAGTAAGACAGTGCAAACCAAGTTTATTACATGAATGTTCCACTTCAAAATATGGTTGGACCTTATTCCAGACCTACTCCAAAAAAAGAACGAACAGTTTCAAAAGGTTGTGAGTAGGTATCAAGAGATGAGCAAATCTCAACAACCATGATAGAAGCTACCCCCTAAACTTCAGGTGAAGTAGTAGAATGAGAGCCCATCCAACCTAATGTTCCACTTTCTCAAGAGGATATTGTTGTTCCAAATATAGAGGGTTCTTGGCAAGCAAACTCTAGAATCAAGTATTAGAACCAAAATCGAATACGGCAGTTCTTACACAACAAAAACATCCATTTTCAAAGTTCCAAACTTGTGATGGTACAACACATAGTGAATTACCTCTTGATGAGTTTATAACTCTAGAGTTATGGGCTGATGTAGTCGTGTAGCGGTGCACTTTGAATCTCTTCCATGGTACATTGGGAAAGATGAAGTGGCATCAGAGTGAAAGAAAGCTAATTCATTGAAGGTAAAACCCCAACCCAAAGGACAAAAAAATAACACAAATTCACACATACATGAAATCCCTATTGGTAAGATTGGTGATTATAGTGAAGGGGAGGAAGGTAATAGTCTATTGCCTATCAAAGATAATGGTGTGAATACCAAAGCTATTATAGATTCAGGTACGAGAGTAGCCATTGCTTCCAATATGGGGGAAATTGGGTAAGCTAGCCTTACAACCCACTAGGATGCATCTACAACTAGCATGGAGAGAGACTAAGCTCTTTTAGAAAATATTGGCTTGATCACCTTTGTTGTGGAATTTCAAGCATACCATTTCCATATGTGAATTTTTCAAAGCGAGCAACTATGAATTGCTCTTAGGTCGATTCTTAATACAATTGAAACTGGTTCAACACTGGGGAGGAAATGCCATTTACATTCAACATAAGCACAACTACCAAAATCAACCTACATACTAATGCGTATAGATATGTGCTAGCTCTCCAATGGTGTGCAATTCACGATGATGAGGAGAACGGCTATGTAAAGAGCATAAGTTTGAGTCAACCTTCCTGGATACACAAAGACATAGGTCTTTGGTTGTGTCAATCAAGACAAGAAGAACCAAGTCAACCACCGAAAAGATCAATTACTGATCTAGATTACATGCTTGCCTCTAACCTACAAGAGGATGGATTTGATCCTTTTGGTTGCCCTCACATCTATTAACATTAGTGTCCATGTGAAAGTTTGAATGGTTGTTGGACACTTTTGTATATTTTCTATAATAAAACATCTAGTGGTCTAGTCAGCCATAGAATCGAGGTTCGATTCCATTTGTGAAACCTAGGAAATTTGTGCACATTCTCTTTGTGTATTGTGTATTTTCTGTGTATTTTATAAGTATCATGTGGAGTATTGTGTTTGACCTTTGGAGCTCGGGTTTTTACCATGAGGACATCGTTGTGTAGCTCTCCCAAAGGAAAATCCACCGTGGTACATCCCTATTTGACCACTCCACTAGTATCAAAACAGTTTGAAGCAAATGACTTTTACTATTATGTGAGGGAAGTGAGCACCCACCACCCACTTAAGGCTTATGACCATGGTGGCGACCAAGATATAGACCTTGGCATACCTTGTTATTTGAGTTACAAAAGTCACCATTGGCTTTATGTGTGGGAGGACCTCAACGATCAAGGGAGTCAAAGGTTCTTGGTACTTCTCAGGAGGTCACCCATCCCAGTATCATTCTCCTCGGAGTTCACTTAATTGACAATCGCTTGCCACTAAGCTGGACTCTTGTGGTGTTTGAGGAGGGGGAAAGACAAAGTTTCACATTACCATGAACACATTTCAGCACTCAAAGCTTCATTCTTTGCTTTCGAAGGCCGTTTTGAAGCATTTTTGGGGTGATTCTTGGAGCCATCTTGGAGTACTTTCATGCATAGTTCTCTTTACACAAGTTCAAGAACATCAAGGAGAGTGTTCTTTGTACTTCTCTAACAATGAATATTCATCTTTGGGGCTTTGTTTTTGAGCCACACTTGTAAGTCTACAGGTTTCTTAAAAGGTTTTTTTATTATGGTGGGACTAACCATTACACCTTTATGTAGGTTTTTGATCTTGAAGAACAGAGTTGACAGACATTGCACATGTTGTTGGCTAGTGTTTGGGCTGTAAATTCATCCTTTAAGTGCCATTTTACTGCATATATCGAGCACATACATGCTCTTGTTGATATCGCTTATGTACATCCATGTGGTCATTGATATAGTGGTTATGGTTTTTGCATAAAGCCTTTGAAGTTCATAAAGAGGGTCATGGTGACATTTTCTTAACTGGGAGACACCCAAATGTCAGGCTCTTCTCGATGATGCAAGTGGAAGACTTACCCAGCCTCACCATAGAAGATGTATGCTAGTTGTTCATAGGTGCTAGATAAGCCTAGTTGGCTTCTTTTGGTTAAGTGGTTGTATGTTGTGAAATTAGTGATTCACTATGTAGGTTTACATGTCAGTACTCAGAATTTTATGAGTTTCTGACACTCATCATATGCTCATTTTGCGAAGGAGACTGGCAAAATTTTTATAGATTTTTGTTTTTCAGCCATATAGTGATCGATTTTACTCCTTATCACTCTTACTAGTGTGAGCACATGCATTCTCACATAATCCTTTTAGTTGGTCATTATTGTTCGTTAATCCATTTTCTAGGGAGAATTTATTGAATTTTTCTCATAATTTGACACTTGGTCTTCCTTGTTTAGCTTTAGTGGTGTTTCGAATATTCTAGTTCCATTATCATTCTAGTCCGTTCTCTATCATCATGGCATCAAATATCTCAAGCACATTTGGTGGATCTAGCTCTAGTGCCAGTGTTCTCAGGAGGATCTATATGTTAGTCGGCTGCCAGATTGGCAACTGTATAACTGAATCTTGTTTTGCACACACGAAAAGTTGTTACACTGACAGTTGTAATATTTTATATAAAGCAATGAAAAGAGATGCTCAGTGAGGTTCGAGAGATCACCAGACTATCTGTTTGGGTGATTGAACGGAGCGCTACTGTAGTGTTAGTTTGTCTAATTCCAAGTGTTCGGAGTTTTCTGAGTAATCTGTTCACTCCTTATCTGGTCTGTTATCTGTGTCTGTGGTCTATCGATCTCTGTTGCGGTTGTGAGTATCATCTACATCCAGTAGATTAGTCGGTCTGTTGTCTGAAGTGAATCGTCTGCAAATCCTTATTGCAATTGTTGTGTTAAGTTCGCGTATTGCGGTAGTACTCGTTCTTCGAATGTTCTGCCAGTTGTTTGGTGAAGTCTGTGTAACTGTGGTAGTGTTTCTAACACTGTGGGGGATCGTGTTGTCTTCAGCATTGAGATCTGTCATCATACGATAAGGGTTAAGCTACAGTAAGGATTTCTTGGGTTGCGTACTGAACCTTCAGTACGGTGTATCTGGAACACTTGAATTCTCTGTGTCTTCGGATGTTGATCGGATTGTGGTACCTATTCGGTAAAGGTTGAACGATTACTCTTGTCTTTGGTATTTTCAGTAAGTTTATGTGCAGATGCAATATAGCATCTTAGCGTATTCGGTACACGTTGGCCGAGCTAAACCGTGAACTGTAAATGGCTAAGTACAACAAAATCTTGATAGAGCTCTCAACATCAATATATTGTTGTGTGTAAGTGGTTAGTTTGGGAACTAAGTATAGGGCCTCTGTCTAACAGACCCCTTCCACTCCCAAGAACCCAAATAACGTTTAAACGCACTTCTGACAGTTAGAATACAGCGTTTAACACTAGCGCCATCTGTGGAAAGGTGGCAACAGATCAGATTGTTGCAAACTAGTTGTGGAAACGTGACTGTAAATTGTAAATCAACAGTAATAGTACGCGATTAGTACCAAAAGATGATACATGCCTGTTACTCGATCCGGTGAAATGTCCAAAGAACCGACAGCCTTGGGTACCTAATTTGCTAAGGACACCTCCGGGAGGTAGAAGTACAGCTAGGTCTAACCCAGTTGTCAAGAAAGTGAAGAACGTTAGTAGTGATTCCGGTCATATTCCGGTGGAATGTGCTATGCCTCTGGTAAATTCCGGTACGATTTTGGCCTAGTCTGTCGAAGATATAGTAACTCTAGAATCTACCAGGACGCAAGCTGAAGTTAGTTTAACAACATTGGGTAAAGATTCAAATTTGTTTACGAATAGAAACATATTAGCCAAAGAAATTAGTGAAGGAGAAAAAGCACCTTGTTTTGGTGAAGATTCAACACCTTCCGGTGTTGCTTTGGTACCAATTGCTGAAAGATCACAGTTTTTCGGTGACGGTTTACCATTTCTTGGTGAATCTTCAACCCAGTCACCACTTGGGAGTAAGCTTCCCTACATTTGACATCAAGAAGGAAGGTAGCTTGTTTGAAACCGAGATTCAAAACATACTGAACAAGATTATCGAACCGGAAAGTGCACAGGCCGACGATACAGATTCCGATAGCTCATATATTCAGCCTCGGGATACAGAAGATAGTCACAATACAACCATCAGAGCCATGAACGGGCAACAACAACAACAGCAACAACAACAACAACAACAACAACAACAACAACAACAGCAACAACAACAACAACAGCAACAACAACAACAACAACAACAACAACAACAACAGCAACAACAACAACTATGCCCACCAAGGCCGACTCCAACCAGAGTAACGTACACTAAATTCGGTGGATTCCCAGGAGATGACCCAGATGCTCATGTACACACATTTGAGATAAGTTACGTAGTGCTCAACCATCCACCTGATCCGGCGTATAAGGCTATTGTTTTCCGGTCAACATTAGTTAACGAAGCAGCTAGATGGCTTACAGAATATGATATTAACCACTTTGGCACCTATGAAGCAGTAAGGGATGCATTTTTGCAGAGATTTAGGCTAAAGAAGAATCCAGCCGAAATTTTTGACTACCTGCAAAACAATATACAAAAGATAAATCAAATAGTACAGGAATATGCCACTCTATTCAGGACTCATTTGAGGTAGTTACCACTAGCACATGCCAACCTACCGGATGATGTTATCACTCAATGGTTTATCAATGGATTGACTCCGCAACTTAAACAGATTATGATCATACGCTGTGTAGAAGCTATGACGCTAGATGCAGTGATTGCAATGGCTTTGCAGCTGGAAAACAAGGTTGGAGGATTTACAGAAGACTTGGAATGGTTAAAGGCAAATAAAAATGTTGCAGAAGACCCGACCAGACAAATGTTCTGCACCACATGCAAGAATTCAGGGCACACTAGTGCCACTTGTGCACTTAATCAGTTGTTTTGCGCTATCTGCAACATGACCGAACATACCACGGAAAACTATGCATACAACGCCAAAGTGCAGGGAACCGCAACTGTCAATGCTATTATACAGGAACCAGGACAGCCAGCCAATCATTATGTACCTCCGCAAATGAGAAACAACTAGCAACAAGGCTATCAAAATTACAGAGGACAAAGAAATAATAACTACAATGCAAATCGCTGGCAGGGCGGACCAGCACAAAAAAATCCCAATTTGCAACCACCGCGCTACCATTTTTGTGGTGAATTTGGTCATATTAGAAGATTTTGTAAGGATGCAGCTGAGTATGATCAGAGGAAGAAAGAACGACAAAACCCAATGACTAATATGGTACAAATCACACCCGTAGAAACGCAAGCTGCAGTAATTCAGACCCAATCCGGTAAGCAACTGCAACCAGCGGCAGAAGTATTTGAACCAGGCATACGTGAACAACAAAGGACGTATGATAAGGCCAGTCAATGGACCACCGCCGAACCTCCAGTGTTTCCAGATCCTATTCCAGTGACCCGGGCTCCGCTAACCAAGGAAGGAACACAAAAACAAGATTCTAATTCAGTGGCAGGCACACCATCTTCAGCAGATACATCCTCTTCAGTCGGCGCATCATCTTCAGAATCCGTGGAATGCACAATTCAATCACATAAGGCCTGGGAAATTTTATCTAAAGTGTCCATTACTGTTCCTCTTGGCCAATTACTTGCACTAGTACCAGGAGTTCGAAACAATTCAAGCAACAGTTTAGTCCTGAATCTGCCTGCATTCCAGCAACAGCCACAGTGCAACCGGAACCTGATTCTACGGTCGATCATTCGGTTCCTTTAATTACGGTATGGTATAAAAATCATAAAATTACACAGGTACTAATTGATGGAGGATCTGGTGTCAACATTGCTACTGTTGCACTATGTAAGAATTTAGGATGGACTGAAATCCAACCAGTTCAGTTCTTTGTCAGAATGGCTGACCAGTCAAGAGTCCATCCAGTAGGACTTGTACGGAATGTACCAATAACTTTGCAGGGTACCACATTTAAGATGATCTTTGTCGTCCTAGAATTACCGGAATCCACCCTTGATTATAATCTTCTTTTTGGCCATCCTTGGCTGAAGCAAGCTAAGGTTATATAAGATTGGTCTGCACAGGAACTCACTTTCAAAGATAATAATCGTAAATATGTTGTAAAATTAGATGCTATACAGCCTTGTGAATTGCATGCTAGACCGTATTTTGCAGAACCAGTCCATATGCTAGATGGGTTGTCAGATGACGAAGAAGAAGAGTTTCTGAAAAATAACATTGACTTGATCTCCCTAGGAACTGTTGATCTACAATCTGTTGTAGATAATTGGAATCCTGCAGTTTGTACGGTGATGTCTGTAACAGAAAAAGATACGAAAGAAGATAAGGCCACCATAGATGATGCTGATCTACAACAACTTTTTAAGCCAGCTGAGAATACAGAGAAGCCTCAACAATTCTATGTTCGAGAAGACAAGTTGACCACCTACAATTTAGGGGATGAAGAAAATCCACGTCCTGTTAAGATAAAGGAAAGCTTACCTGAGTTATTTCAAGCAGATTTAATCCAACTACTTTGAGAATTTTTTGATGTATTTGCATGGGATTACAAAGATATGAAGGGTCTGGACCCGCACATCTATCAACACAAGTTCATGCTGAAGCCGGAAGCAAAACCACTTAAGCAACCCAGCTACCGGGTGAATCCGAACTATGCATCACAGGTAAAGGCAGAACTTGATAGGCTACTCAAAGTCGGATTCATTGTACCAGTAGAGCATGCTGAATGGATCTCACCAATTGTTATTGTCCCTAAAAAGAATAAGCAATTGCGAATATGTGTAGATTACCGGTAACTGAACGCAGCTACGGTGCCTGATCCATTTCCGCTACCTTTTCTTGACACGATGCTTGATAGAGTAGCAGGACATGAAATGTATTCATTCTTAGATGGGTACAGTGGGTATAATCAAGTTAGAATGGCTGAACAGGATATATCCAAGACCGCCTTCATTACCAACTGGGGTGTTTTTGCATGTACTGTTGTGTGGTTTGGATTAAGAAATGCCACCAGTACGTTCCAAAGGTGTATGCAGGAAATATTTTCTCCTTACCTCACCTCTTTTATGCAAGTATATCTTGATGATTTTTCAATTTTCGGTAAGGTGATAGCACATCTGTTCCATTTACGGTGTTGCTTTGAAAAGTGCAGAGAATACAGACTCTGTTTAAACCCAAACAAATCTGTGTTTGCGGTTTCATGTGGAAGGCTACTTGGCCACATTGTATCTGCACAAGGTATACAGGTGGATCCAGATAAAATTACAACTGTGTTAGAAGCACCAGTGCCCACTACACCTAAGGAAGTGATGCGCTTCATGGGCCAAGTAAGATGGCATGGTCGGCACTTACGGTGGCTTGCTCATTTGGCAATACCATTGAACAAATTAATAACCAAGACTCCTCAACAATTTGAATAGACTCAGGAATGTCAAGTTGCTTTTGATCGTCTAAAGGGATTACTAACACAGGTTCCAATCCTACAGCCTCCTGACTGGGATCGTCCATTTCATATATTTGTTGATGCTTCAGATATAGCAATTGAGAGCGTTCTAATGCAACACACCGATAAGTGGTTTCGGCCTGTGTACTATGCCAGCCGAAGGCTTGCTCCTGGTGAGAAGAATTACTTTGTAACTGAAAGGGAATGTCTGGGTTTGGTATACTCTGTCAAGAAATTCAGGCATTATTTACTTGGCCGTAAATTTACTTTTCATGTAGATCATGCTGCACTTGTCTATCTAGTTCGACAACAACACTTAGGTGGTCGATTAGCGCAATGGGTTCTACTTTTACAAGAATTTGATTACGAATTTATTCATCGGCGAGGCAGTTCACATGCCTTAGCAGATTTCCTTTCTTGTTTAGATTCCGGTGAAGCTCCAGTTGGTATAGATGACACAACGCCAGCAATTTATATTTCTGAACCAACCAATGATGAAATGGCAGACCCACCTATGCCATCTACATATTATGATTAGATATTATCATTCCTTACTAATGGATACCTTCCTTCTCAGGCTTCTCCTGCAATGCGTAGGAAAATTGCAGTGTACAGTCGCAAATTTCGGTTAATTGCTGGAGAATTATACTATATGGATTACACAGGAGTTCTATTTCGTTGTGTTCCACCACATGAAGTTAACTCGGTCATTATGTTGGCTCATTCAATTCCATCCGGCGGACATTTTGCTACAGATTTAACACACCGGAAAATTCTGCAGAGTGGACTTTGGTGGCCTACTATGTACAGGGATGTATTACAGTTTGTCAAGCAATGTGATAGTTGTCAAAGATCTGGATAGCCCCTGCAACATCATCTTTTCCCTCTACAACCTGTCTTGCCATTAGATCCTTTTCAGAAATGGGGTCTAGATTTCATTGGCCCTATTACACCGCCAGCAATACTCAGCAATAATCGTTATATTCTAACCTGTACAGACTATGCAACCAGATGGGCAGAAGCATGGGCTTTAAAATCTGCCAGAGCTGTTTCGGTGGCAAAATGTCTAGTGAAAGATGTCTTTCCACGTTTTGGCTTACCTTTGGAACTTGTTACAGATCAAGGCACTCATTTTGTCAACAATTTAATGAAAGTACTCACACAGTTGTTCCAGGTCACGCATAAGTTTAGTTCTCCTTATTATCCTCGTGCTAATGGTTTGGCTGAAAGTACAAACAAGACTTTGTTGAATATGCTTTGAAAATTGATTTTGGATGCACCGGAAAGATGGGATCAACTGTTACCTGCAGTAATATGGGCATACCGGACTACATACAAGGTAGCAACAGGATTAACCCCTTTCAAACTAGCTTATGGATTGGAAGCCATAGCACCGATGGAGGTAGTTGTGCCAAGTTTACGAGTAGCAATCACTCAGAAACTGCTACCTGAACAATCTCTATCATTTCGGTTGGATACACTCAAAGAATTAGACGAGCATCGATGGCACAGTTTTTTGACTATTCAGGAAGTACAGCTAAGACAAGCTCGAACACATGATCGATATCTAAAGACTCCAATTTTTTCGGTGGGACAACTTGTACTCTTTTACAATGCAAAGTCGAATCGCTCTGCTGGCAAATTCAAGTTACGATGGTTTGGTCCCTACCAGATTGCTGAACAAGTGGGCCCAATAACTTTTCGGTTGACCACTTTGACCGGAATTCCTCTTCCAAAGGTGATCTAATCCACACTGAAATGTTTCGCGGTTGGCCGCGTCTTTTGGCGTTCTCTTTTCTTTTATTTTCTTTTCTTTTCTTTTTTGTGTGCTTAATACAATATGTCTGTAAATATCCGCGTTTTGATACCTAATTATGTCCACAGCCGCCCTGCCCTTTCCAGCTACTCATACATGCACACCGAAGTTAAGAAGTTATCATCTCAACGTCGCATGATGATTAGTCATTTTGATTGCTCTCCACTGTAGCGCATCTACTTAACCTTTTCTGTTTCGTCGAAAATCGCTATTGTGTTTGTGTGATTTGTGTCATTGTGCATACCCTGTGTTCTGTGTACTTGTGATTGCTTTCTCTGTGTGCACCGTGGAAGCTTTGGCTAACTATGCCGCTTTCCGTGATGGACTCCCTGCCGACGTAGGAGAGTTCCTGCGCATCCGTGGGCTATCCAATTTCGCTGAACTGCCTTGGCATTTAGTGGAATCCCACCCGTTTTTTGCCCAGATTATCACTGCTATCGCTAAAACACCTGTCAACGAGCAGAGTTGGCCGATCACCTCCCTACCATCCCATACCGTAATCACATTCCAGGCATTTGCTGATGCGTTTTGACTTCCTCGGCAAGGTCGGGAAAATGGCCCGAATCTGCCAATGGCAACCATGATCAAACGGTTCCCTAGATACTCCTCAAATGAATACGCAATTCTCTGTCGCCCCGAACCTGAAAGATCCGCGTTGCAATTCCTAGTAGCCATCCTTAACCTCCAAAAGCGAACTTATGGTATCTCTAGGCCCTTCTACTCCGCTATTGATTTAGCTGCCCGAGAACCAATCAATTTTGCATCCTACTTCTTCCACCGCATTCACAAGGAATGCGTTTCAATCATCAAACAGGCAAACAAAGGAGGAATGCCTAGGTCCAGACTGCCACACATCATTTCTTTCCTTTTTCCAGCCATACTTGCAGCACAACCCCCACCCAGAGGACCGATTCTGTGTCATGAAGAGTCTGCACAGATTTTGGAGGACGATGAGGACGACGAAGAAGAACTCAATCAACTCTTCCGCCGAAAAAGGATTAGAATCAGTTCATCTGAAAGTGAAGCACAAGGTTCAGCCGAAGGAAATAAAGAAGATGACAAGGAAGAAGAAAAACAGGACGAAGAAACCTTCCACGACACCGCCACATCTATGCAACACGAATCATCAGCACAGTCTTCATCAGAAGGACAACAAGAACAAGAAGATCACACTGAATCTGACACAAGCTCGTCACAAGAAGCATCTCAGCAGCAATCTGAGAAGGAACAACATGGAAATGAGGAACAAATCATTAAAGATGTTTTTGACGAACTGCTTAGAGCAGTAGAATCTACAGTTGCTGATACTACCGACACTGCACAACAAACCATAGATAAGGTAACACAGTCTCACTTTGTCCTTCCCACTCCTCCACCAGAACCTCCACTCAACCCCATTATCCCTACTCCACCCATCCTGACCGAAGAACCCACTGCCTCTTCTTCCTCATCCCCAAACTATTTTCCATCGAACTCACAACAGTTGCTCACAGAATCCTCTTCTCAACCCCGTACTCTTCTTTCGTTTCCAACACTCCCGGTATTTTCCGAGCTTGCAAATATGGGACAGATGCTGATCAATCTATCACAACAATTACCTGCGCAAGTGAAGCAAGTAACAGAGAATATTCACAATGAATTTCAACATAAAGTAGATGTATTGGAGGCCGACATTAGTCCCCTACAGGAAGAATTGCTAGTAGCCAAAGCCAAAAACCAATCCCTACAAGAACAGTTGAAGGAATTACAGGCCAAAATTGCTGAACAGGAAATGGTTACTAGTCAGAGAGATGCGGCGGTGATTGAGCTCACAAAGAAAGAAGAATCATTACAGAATGCAAATGCCGAAATAAGTAAAATGAAGCAAGAGTTACAGGACAAAGAAGATGCAAGGATCGCATTAAGAAATCTGCTCGAAGAAACCAGAGTTCAGCTAAACAAAGTAGTACAGCAAAGCCAAGAACAACAGAGGTAGGCTAGAAAAACAGAAGAAGAACTTCAAAAAGCAAACGAGAATTTATCAGATGTCAACAACATGCTCAAACACTATTGAACCAAGGAAGCGTTAATAACAGATCTCCGACACGAAAAGGATTCATATTCAAGAACCATACAGTTTCAGAATCAAGAGATCGAAAGAAGGGAGAATCAGCTGGAAAATCAGAAGGAAAGAGTAAGCAAGATGGAGCAACAAGTGGCAGAAATGAGAGTTTCCAAAGATGCAGCGCTCTCGAACGAATTTTATTTACAAGAAGCCTTTCTGCAAATGCAAGCAGAAATTTTGCTGACCGAAGCTATAGCTTTAAGTTCTGTACGAGTATATGCGCAATTAGTAGAACCGGATACCCTCAAACAAATGTTAGAAACTTTAAAAAAGAAAATCGCCCGAACCTTTAAGCTAGCACGATCCATGTACTTAGAAGGAATTATAGATGAACAATAATTTTGTAAAACCTGCGGGTTCAAGTCCACCATGCATGCCAGTGTTAGTCGGCCGCCGGATTGGCAACTGTATAATTGAATCTTATTTCGCACACACGAAAAGTTGTTACACTGACAATTGTAATCTTTTATATAAAGCAATGAAAAGAGATGCTCAGTGACGTTCGAGAGATCACCAGACTTTCTGTCTGGGTGATTGAACGGAGCGCTACTGTAGTGTTAGTTTGTCTAATTCCAAGTGTTCAGAGTTTTCTGAGTAATCTATTCACTCCTTATCTGGTATGTTATCTGTGTCTGTGGTCTATCGATCTCTGTTGCGGTTGTGAGTATCATCTACATCCAGTAGATTAGTCGGTCTGTTGTCTGAAGTGAATTGTCTGCAAATCCTTATTGCGATTGTTGTGTTAAGCTCGCGTATTGCGGTAGTACTCGTTCTTGGAATGTTCTGCCAGTTGTTTGGTGAAGTCTGTGTAACTGTGGTAGTGTTTCTAACACTGTGCGGGATCGTGTTGTCTTCAGCACGGGTTGCGTACTGAACCTTCAGTACGGTGTATCTGGAACACTTGAATTCTCTGTGTCTTCGGATGTTGATCGGATTGTGGTACCTATTCGGTAAAGGTTGAACGATTACTCTTGTCTATGGTATTTTCAGTAAGTTTATGTGTAGATGCAATGTAGCATCTTAGCGTATTCGGTACACGTTGGCCGAGCTAAACTGTGAACTGTAAATGTCTAAGTACAACAGAATCTTGATAGAGCTCTCAGCATCAGTATATTGCTGTGTGTAAGTGGTTAGTTTGGGAACTAAGTATAGGGCCTCTGTCTAACAGACCCTTCCACTCCCAAGAACACAAATAACGTTTAAACGCACTTCTGACAGTTAGAATACAACGTTTAACACGTGTCACGATGCACCTGCTTAAGAACCTTGAAAATGTAAATCTTGTACGTCTCTGCGCCCTTCTTCACTTTTTTCTTCTTCTTGTCGCTGACTTCCTTAGCTGCTACAGGCTTCTTCTCCGCCGCTGGCTTCTTTCCTATGGGTTTCTTTCCTCCCTTAACGCCCTTTTGAGCCTGCTGCTCTACATCTACTGATGGTCCAGCGAACTCCTTGGATTTTGGCACCATGTTGCCGCTCGAATACCTTAAACCTCGAATACAAAATGACTTAGCTCACAACCGCAACAGAGATCGATAGACCACAGACACAGATAACAGACCAGATAAGGAGTGAACAGATTACTCAGAAAACTCCGAACACTTGGAATTAGACAAACTAACACTACAGTAGCGCTCCGTTCAATCACCCAGACAGACAGTCAGGTGATCTCTCGAACGTCACTGAGCATCTCTTTTCATTGCTTTATATAAAAGATTACAACTGTCAGTGTAACAACTTTTCGCGCATGCGAAACAAGATTCAGTTATACAATTGCCAATCTGGCGGCCGACTAACATATAACTTGTAGGGAAAAAACCATTTTGAGATCCGGATATTTTATGGCACAAACTTTGCTCGACGAAAGAATTGGATTAAAGATGTGTTGATTCATAGGAGATAGTGGAAGCCAGTAAATAGAATCTCAAAGAAGCATGTTGATATGGATGATGATGATGATGATGATTGGGATGATTCGGATGAAATGGCTACATCTACCATTTGATTGCACCTCACAAATAATGTTTACTTTATAATATTGGGTTGTGAATGTGTAGAGAAGCTTTGGAAAAAGTTATGCAATACATATGAAAAAGAAACGACATCCAATAAAGTGTATCTAATGAGAAAGTTATATGAACTTTGCATGAAGGACACCGATAGTGTTTCTGCAAATTTAAATGAGTTTGATGCCACATTCTCTCAGTTATAGGATCAAAAAATGGAGATTGATAATGAAATGGAAGCAATGTTGTTATTATGCACCTTGCCATCATCATGGGATATGTTTTCCATAGTTATTGGCAATAGTGCACCCGGTGGTAAATTGTTCTATAATGGCATATGTGGAGCATTATTGAGTGAGGAGATTCGTAGAAAATCTATGGTTGGCACTCATAGTGGAGATGCATATAATGTTTGTGATTCTTACCAAGGAAAGAATCAGCAATGTGGCAAGAGCAAAGAACAACAAAAAGAATGGTCAATGGAATAAGAGTAAAATTAAATCAAGGAAGAGAGATATTGAATGCCATTATTGTCATATGAAAAGACACATCAAGAAAGATTGCTATGCATTAAAGAATGCTAAATGTAAAAGACAGAATGTTGATGGGCATGTTAAACAAATACTTGCACCATCTACTTTGATTGTGTAAATTGAAGACATTAATGCTATTTTTTATGATGTTAATGTCTTGACACTTGAAAATATTGTGCTCATTGAAGCTCTTATGGCTAATTCGTTTTCCCACACATGGTGGTTAGATTATGGTGCCTCTTTTGCATGTGACACCACATAGAGAATTGTTCGGGTTGATTATACCTTGCATGAATTCAAACTTTTCTATCAATCTAGAGGAATTTGTAGAGAGTTTACATGTCCTTATATCCGAGTATATAATGGTGTAGATGAAAGGATGAATGGAACTATTCACATAGAATAGCTTCTATGTTGCATTGTGCAAACCTTTCACAAGACTTTTGGGCAAAAGTAGTATTGATTGTAGATCATGTGATTAATCTTTCACCTAGTATTGACAAAGGTCTAAAAGTGGCACAAGACTTATGGATAGGGAAGGCACCATATTATGATTATCTTCAAGTTTTTGGGTGTGAATTGTATGTTCATATACCCAAGAATCGTAGAAAAAGTTTGAAGGAGGTTCAAGTGAGAAGAGTGGTGTTCAAGGATGCTAGCCCTCCAATTAGCATGCATAAAAAAGCTATACATAGGCATGTTTAGGACAATGTCCAATCAGATGAGTCTACAAATGTTCCTATTTAGCAACCATTGAGACATTTTGCACTTGATAGATATGTTCCAAATTTGGATTTTGTTATCCAAATAGATGTTGATGAGCCTTTTTGCTATAAAGAGGCTATGCATATAGAGGATCATGTCAAGTGGAAGTATTCCATGAAGAGTGCATTGGATCCTATTCACAAGAATGATACTTGGGATTTAGTACCTTTTCCAAAGGGTTGCTCGCACAAAGTACAATGAGATGCACTATCATTATGTCAGGGAGAGGTTCTTTGAAGGAAAAAAAAAATTGGCTTATGTTCCCACACAGGATAATGTTGCAAATGTTTTCGCAAAGGCTCTGTCCAGGGAGAAGTTTGAAGCTTTATGCAAAGCTTTGGGCTTACTTCCTTTTGTGGATTGATCTCTTTCCACATAGCTTGGCACTTCCTTATACATAAGTACTATCTTCTTGTTCACCACATCACTCCCAGGGGGGATTCGTTGATATATTTTGTCATGATGCGTGTGAACACACTTAGGACCAACATAGCACTTTTTCCCCTCTTTAGGAGGTTTTTTCCCTCTCTTGTATATATGCTTATAACCCTCATGGGTAACTTATCTTTGTACATTTACCTGATAAAAGGGTGATCCAAGCTTCTTCTTCTTCCTTGTGCTATTTGGGTGCTTCTGCAGACCTCAAAATCCAACAAATAGAAAGTGCTTTTGTTCCCTCAAGCAAACACTTCCCTCAGAAATTATAAATGATGATCAATCAAGAAAGGAAGATAAAGAGGGGAAGAATTTTGATAAACAAAAATAGTTTTGAAAAAGATCTCATCTAACTTGAAAATTAGGGTTCCACAAATTTCTTTGCTCTCAAATGGCTTTCTTAAGCTCATGCATTGATTGCACTTTCTGTAAAGAAGAGCAATCAAGATTGAGTCTTAATTCTCTAATAGGTTGAATACCTACCATTGATTTAAATCTACAAAGCTTTGTTCCATCAAGCACCTTTTTCATCATATCTACTACTTGCCTTTTAGTTGGAACAAAAGAAATGTCAATCTCCTTTGCCATGATGAAGTGGTAATGAAGCTCTATGTGTTTGGTTCTTGCATGGAAAATAGGGTTCACTACTAGATGCTAGAACTTACATTATCTCCAAATATGTGAGGTTTGGAACTCACAACTCCCAAATTTGTATACAATGCTTTTAACCATATTTCCTCTTGAGTTGCTATGGTCAAACCTCTATATTCTGCTTCAGTTGAGGATAAAGAAGTACTTCTTCTATCATCCTTAGATACTGCCCAATCTACATCTGAATAGTTTCTGATATCCAAATCTGAAGAGTAAGGATAGAATATACCTTCATTGATTGTGCCTTTGAGGTACTTAGGTACTCTCTTAGCTACATCCATGTGTGGTCTTCTTGGTGAGTGCACAAATTGTCTTAGCACTCCTACACTATATGAGATGTTTGCCTTTGTATGGATAGCATATATCAAGCTACATACCAAGCTTCGATACTCTTTAATGTCTTCAATTTTCTCACCTTCATAAACACTAAGTTTATGATTCATCTCCAAAGGTGTACTTGTAGGTTTAGTGTTCTCCATTTTGAACTTAATAAGTAGATCTTGAATGTATCTCCTTTGAGTCAAATACGTTCCTTCATCTTTGTATATGAACTACATACCTAGGAAGAATGTGAGCTCACCTAAATCACTGATTTTGAACTCCTCGTGCATGTGTCTCTTGATCCTTTGAATTCCATTCAGATCATCACCTATAAGAATTATGTCATCTACATAAACACATAGATAGGTAACCTCATTGTGATCCTTTTGATGAATAGAGAAGGATTTGACTTGCTAGGTATGAACCCTTGATCTTGAAGGTATGTAGCCAACCTGTAATTCCAAGCTCCAGGAGCTTGTTTCAATCCATACAATCCTTTCTTTAGTCTGCAAACATAAGATGCATGATTAGGGTTTTCAAAACCTGGTGGTTGTGACATGTATACCTCTTCACTCATCCAACCATTTAGAAATGCATTTTTTACATCAAGTTGGAGGAGTCTCCAATTTCTTGTATCAACTACACTTATCAATGTTTTGATTGTACTCATCTTTGCAACTGGTGAAAATGTTTCCTCATAGTCTATACCATGAGTTTGTGAGCATCCTTTGGTAACTAATCAAGCAAACCACTTCTATTCAATCTTGATTGCTCTTCTTGCAAAAAAAGAGACAAAACCTCGTCAAAAGTATACATATTTGGATTTGTCTTTGAAACCAAACAAATTATAGTAGCAAAGCTTTGAAAAGATTCTTACAAACCTTTGAGTAGTGTAGAAATGAGTGTATGCTAGAATGATCTCAGCAATGTTTGCCAATTGCTCTTTCAAATCCTTGATTTGCGTAACATATACATCCATTGGCTCATTTTCAGGCATACATACATCTTCAAGTTGCTTTCTCAAGTAAGCAAAACACACTTCATTATGCACGACATACAAAGAAGTAAGTGTATCCCAAACTTGACTTGAAGTAGTGCATGAACAAATGTGTGGAACAATATGCCACTTCACAGAAAGTGCAATCAATGCATGAGCTTAAGAAAGCCATTTGAGAGCAAAGAAATTTGTGGAACCCTAAATTTCAAGTTAGATGAGATTTTTTCAAAACTATTTTTGTTTATCAAAATTCTTCCTTTCTTGATTGATCATCATTTATAATTTTTGCCTACTAGAGAAAGAGCTTTCTTTACCCTCACTCTTCATAATAGCATCAAAGGTTTGATTTGCCTTTTATGCTTGATAAAGAGGGTTGTGTTGAGGTTTTCTTAACTGGGAGACACCCAGATGTCGGGGTCTCATCAGTGATGTAGGTGGAAGACTTACCCAGCCTCACCATAGGAGATGTATGATAGTTGTTCATATGTGCCCGATAAGCCTAGTTGGCTTCTTTTAGGTAACTGATTATATGCAATGGAGTCAATGATTCACTATGCAAGTAAACATGTCAATACTTGTAGTTTTATGAGATTTTGACACTGGCCATATGCTCATTTTACAGAGGATACTCTTGAAATTTTTCTCCATATTTTTGGCTTTGTCAACTACACAATGGTCAATTTACTCCTTGATACACTTGTTGGTGTGAGCACATTTATTCTCACATACTCCTTTTGTTCGATCATTACTATTCATTAATTCATTTGTTTGGGAAAAATGTTGCGTTCTCTCCCAGAATCTAACACTTGATCATCCTTCTTAGTGGGTTTTTGACTCTTCTAGCTCCATTATCATTCTATTCAGTTCTCTACCATCATGGCATCAGAGGTCTCAAGCACAACTGGTGGATTAGGGCCTAGTGCAAGTGTTTCAAGGAGGAGCTATAACTTGTAGGGTAAAGGCCATCTTGAGATCCGAAATTTTGATGGCACAAACTTTGCTCTATGGAAGAATAAGATTAAAGATGTGCTGATTTAGAGGAGGCAATGGAAGCCAGTAAATGGAATCTCAAAGAAGCTTGCTGACATGGATGAAGATGATTGGGATGAGTTAGATGAAATGGTTAGGTCTACCATTCAATTGCACCCGGCAGATAATGTTTACTTCATAGTATTAGACTGTGAAAGTGCAAAGGAGCTTTGGAAGAAGTTATGCAATACATATGGAAAAGAGACAACATCAAATAAAGTGTATCTGATGAGAAAGTTATATGACCTTCACATGAAGGACACATATAGTGTTGCTGCTCATCTAAATGATTTTGATGCTATATTCTCCTAGTTACACACTCAAAAAATGGATATGGATAATGAAATGAAAGCAGTCTTGTTATTATGCACCTTGCCATCATCATGGGATATGTTTTGCACAGCTATTAGCAATAGTGCACTCGGTGGTAAACTAGTCTATGATGACATATGTGGAGCACTCTTGAGTGAGAAGATTTGTAGAAAATCTATGGTTGGCACTTAGAGTGGAGATGCATATAATGTTCGTGATTCTTACCAAGGAAAGAATCAGCAACATGATTGGAGGCAGAACAAGGAAAAGAATGGTCAATGGAATAAGAGTAGAAGTAAATCAAGGAAGAGGAATATCGAATGCCATTATTGTCATAAGAAAGGACACATGAAGAAAAACTATTGTGCATTAAAGAATGCTAAAGGTAAAGGACATAATTTTGATGGGCATGATAAACACAACAAGGTTCTTTCTGAGCAACGCTCGAGATTAGCTCAATCATTCTATTAGAAAAGATGACTCATCCTTTGTAATCAAATAGCTGCTTCATCCTCTCTCTATAATCGAGCAAGGCGAACTCATCCGCTCTCTGTAATTGACCAAGGCAAACTACAACTACAGTAGCTATGCCCACCACTAATTTTAGGTGGATTAATACAGAAGAAAAATACACTCTTTGTTGTCTTCAAGGCCATATGAATTGAGTGGCAGCGTCATTGATGGACATGGAAAACTTGTAGCAGGTACAAAGAAGAGTATAGGAATTCATTCATGCATACTGTTTCTCCTTTGTCCAACACTCAGGCTTGTAGAGTTGTGGCCATCATTGCCTATGTCAATCTGATCAATCATTGTTGACTGCCAAAAGCTACACCTCTTTGTAAGAAACTAAAGACAAAGTGCAACTTGCAACCTCGAAGCTTGCACAGGATCATCTCTCTGACACACACACACACAGACCATCACTCTTTTGTGTGTAATCCATACAGCAGAAGCAAAAGAGCTCATCTGGAAATGTGCTATCTACTGAGAAGTCCTAGAGGGTCTAGTTGCGGAGCTTCCTTGTAGTCAAATTTGATGGGGGAGTTGCAAAACATTAATTGCATATGTAATGTTTTGTTGAAGAAGAGAAGGCACGTCTCACAACAGGGGAAAGGCACAACACGACAGTAGGCAGCGCCATCAGCCTGATCACATTGTCAACACTTTGCAAGCTCCTAGCAGGGCACATGCATTTTTTATCCGGTCACCTGATTACATTTTTTGGGACTTTGAACAAGAATTGAGAGCACACATGCATGATATGTATGGCGAACTCTGATGATCTGATTTAAGGGCACATGCACCAACCACTAAAAAAAATGCAACCTCAAACTCTTTTCCGATGCTTTCTATAGAATAATGAGTAATTCTATTCTTTTTTTAGTCATTGAGTGATCAAATTGAAAAAAATAGAGGGGTGATGGTCCGTTTAGGTTAGCCCTTCTTTCATTGTATAGCTAAGTAGCAACACTTTCCACTCTGACAAAAAAAACATAGATATGGTCAAACTTCGGATCCCCGATCCTCCATGTGCCCTCCCTATCTGCAAAAATGCAATGACCTCTTGTTAGCGGCAAAGTATTCTCTGTGTGCCCACGTTCCTGTGTTCGACTGCAACTTGACTTATGACATCACAAATGACCTCCTTTTTTCATCAATTAAGGAGAAGATTCAATGTACTCACAAGAAGGTAAAGTCAGATTTGACTCACGTGGTTTACGTTGACAACATCTATGACATATATTGAGTGAATCATGCCTTTTAGTTGTTCAACTTAAATTAAGTTTGATTTTGAATTCATAGGTATTAATCTTTGAACTTTTAATTTTAAAAGGTATTTCCTATAAACTTTGAGCTTTTAAAAGGTGTTCATAGGTCTTAACCCTTTGAACTTTTAAAAGATATTTTTTGTCTAGTCCTCCCCTATAGAATATTTTAAACGAAGGCCCCATTTCACTTTCCAAATTATCTTCCTCAAAGGAACTTCATTTTTTTTTCGCACATATATTTTGCCACACCAAACCCTAAGGGATTATTTTGCACTTCTCAAGTACATTCACCCTAAAATTTGGTACATCTCAAGGTATTAAAGTTCCTTCACGAGTGAACTCCCTCTTCAAAGGGTTATATTGTAAACTTCATTAAGTGTCTTTTATTGTAATCTTCACTCAAAGCACTTGAATCCAAGGTTTTGCAAGGGACACAATCTTAAAATTTAGCACATTATATGGCTTTAACTTGTATTTTCCAAAGGCTTTCTATCCTCTCCCTCTGAGACATCATTTGGCACTACGTGCCCTAATCTTTGTAACCTCAATAATACAAGTAGAGTCATTTGTGTGTGCGCTTTGGGAGGCTATTCTAAGCCCCCAAGTATGTTTCTCTCAATTCCATTTTGGCTAATCTAAGCCCCCCTCCAAGGTGTCAATAAGTGTAGGACTACTTTAAGCAATCCCCCTAGGGCTTTCCATTTTCTTCAAGGGCTACTCTAAGCCCTCCTCCACCCCCCCACTCGATCTCAATGTTTTGTCCCAATTTGCACTTCTCTAATGCGACAACTTCAAGTCAATGTTACTAACCTTCATTTATGCCGATTTTTATGTTGAAAGATGAGAAATTAAATGACACTAATATCAATCTATGGAAGGATAGAATTAGGGCATACTTATATACAAACCTATTATATGAAGTAGTTGAAGGTACAGAGCCTGAGCGAGATAAGGAGAGTGATCTAGCATCCAGGAACATTTGGAATGTCAAAGACAAGAGAGCTTTAGGACAATTACTTTTAGCTTGTGATGAGTTGACCATGGGCCACACTACCTCCTGTAAAATGTCCCACAAAAGCTTGGAAGATCTTGCAAATTCTTAATGAGGACACAACTCCTTCTAGAATTTACAGTTTAGAGGTCAAGTTCCACAACCTCTCAATTAGTTCATAGGATCCCACTGCTAAAGTTATTGGCATCTTTGAAGATTGCTAGTGTTCTATGGCCGACAAGTTTTTCATACTGAGGACATGGCCATTAAACTTCTTAACAAGCTCCCTAGATCCTATGAAACATTTGAGACAAACCTTTACAATAATGGCCAAATATTGACCTGGGAGGAAGTACGGTGACTTCTGCTCCTCCATGAATCTCAAGCAAAGTTTTCATCCTCGCAAGAAACCGTGATGCAAGTCAAGGGACCATTCAACAAGGCAAAGCATGTGAGTCATAACTCTAACAACACACCTAAACAAGGTTCAAGTGATTCATCAAGGAAATATAGCTGTAATTATTGTGGTAAAATAGGGCATCTTGAGAAATTCTACTAGAAAACTAAGAATATATTTAAAGCCTCTTTCTCTAGGAACCAATCTAAATCACCTTAGCATAGGTCTCATTATTCCAGTGAAGACCTATTTATCTTCACATAATCCAATACCCTAATTACCTCTAGCTCCTCACAAGAGTGGATCTTTGATAGTGGAGCCACATCTCATATGTGCAAAGATCACAACTCCTTCCAAGAAATCGAAGATCATACTGGAGAAGTCTATTCAGGCAACAACAAAGGTCTCCCCATCAAAGGAAAAGGAGAAGTTCAAATCATTGATCATCGTGGGGAGTGTAAAGCTATATCCAATGTATTATTTGTCCCAAACTTGTGCATGAACTACTCTCAGTTAAGGCCATCACCAAGCATCACAAAAAAGTGCTATTTGATAACACATCTGTAAAGATGATTGACCCTATAACTAAAGATATCATATCACAAGAAGTAGAAGACAAAGGGCTATACAAGCTATCATGAGTTCTATCTAAGGAGCCCTTTTCTAGCCTCTAGCACCAAAGATATGGGCACATATCATACTTAATTAAAATTTTCGCATCACAAATGGTTAAGGGATTACCCAAGATCAAGCAAGTACATGATATTTTCCAAGCTTGCATCCAAATCAAGCAATACAGGGCTCTCGTTCCCAACAACGCTTCCACCCAAGCTAGGACTAAGTGGATCCATCTACTTCTTTCGCCTAGTAGATGATCACTCAAGATATATTTGGGTATACTTTTTGAAGTCCAAGGCAAATATCTTTTCCAAGTTTCGAGAATGGATATCTCAAGTTGAGAATGAAGCGTCCAGGTCATTCAAGACTATTAGATCAGATGGAGGTGGTGAGTCCATCAATGATGACTTCGATAATTTCTTAAAGCAAAAGGGCATCAAGAAGCAAGTCACTCAACCTCATACTCCATCATAGAATGGAGTAACTGAGAGAAAGATTTGAAGATTGATGGAAATGGCATGCACTATGTACCATGCTTCACAAAAAAGCATTACCATTCAAGTTTTGGGCCAAACCAGTACACACCATAGTGCACATCATCAATAAAGGCTCCACAAGTGCTTTATATAAAAATACTACATTTGAATCCTATTATGGACGTAAGCCCAATGTCAATTACTTTACAATAATTGGAAGTAAAGCTTTTGTACATCTGCCAAAGAAAGATCGAAGCAAGCTACAATCTAAGTCCAAGAAACATCTCTTCATTGGTTATAGTGAACAATCTAAAGCTTATAAATTGTACCATCTTGAGAATCACTCCATCACCATCTCAAAAGATATCATATTTGATGAAGCTTCAAAGTACTCAATTAAAGCTCCAAGTTCAAGTTTGAGTTCACCCATCTACACTTTAGAGGGAAGGCTCATCGAAAAGAAGCAACGTGAACAAAGTCACTATGTGAATTATGCACTTATGCATTAGTTTTAACCACAAAGAAGCTCAAGGTCAGCCTAAGCAGGAAGAAGCTATGCAAATAGAGATGGATGCAATTGAAAAGAAAAACACTTGGACACTAGTTTCTAAGCCTTCAAATCATCAAGTCATAGGAGTTAAGTGGCTATACAAAGTCAAGTACAAATCAGATGGTACATTGGACAACTACAAAGCAAGGCTTGTAGCTAAGGAATATAAGCAAAAGCATGACATTGATTATGATGAAACATTTACCCCTACTCCAAGGTTTACAACTATAAGAATCATTCTTGCACTAAGTGCACACTTAAAATGGACCATTTACCATCTCAACATCAAAAGGGATTTCCTCAATGGAGATCTTCAAGAAGAAGTATATGTTGAACAATCTGAAGGTTTCAAGTCCAAAGGAAAAGAAGATCAAGTATACAAGCTTCACAAAGCACTCTACGGACTTAAGCAAGCTCCCAAGGCAACTTATACATCTATAAAAAAGATTCCTTATTTTTAATAATCATCCTCTATGTAGATGAATTGACCTTGACAGATTCAAATGAAGAATGCATCCAATTCATAATCACACAACTTCACCTTGAGTACTCCATGATAGATCTTTGCCTACTTCACTACTTCTTAGGCATAGAAGTTTGGAAAACAAAAGAAGGAATATTCCTCTCTTGGAAGAATTATTGATATGATCTTCTATCTAAATATAACATGGACCACTGTTGCTCAGTCTCTACACCATTTGATCCAAACATCAAGCTCATACTAGAGGATTCATCATCACTGATAGTACTTTTGGCCTTGCATAATAGAAGCCTATTTCCACTCCCATGGAAACTTGCATATCTTGCTTAACCAAGATGCAACCTAGTGTGCCCACTTCTAATTGTGACACTAACTATAGGGCAACTTTCACAACTACTATTGAGCACATGTGGTGGATGACTTGGGTGTTGGTCAAACTTCTACCACCACCATATTTGCTGACAATCAAAATGCATTAGAAGTTGTGAGGAACCTAGTGTTCCATACTTGCACCAAGCATATTGAGGTGCACTATCATTATGTTAGGGAGAAACTCTCTGCTAGAGATGAATTTGGCATATACACCCACACAAGATAATGTTGCTGAACTTTTTCCAAAGGCTTTTCCTCATGAGAAGTCCAAATCTTTTTGAAAAGCATTTTGCTTACTCTAGTTTGTGGATTGAACTTGCACCATAGTGGTTGAAACTTCCTTATACATGACTATTGCCCCCTTGTTCATCTCATCATTCAAAGGGGGCCCTGCTGCTTGGGAGAGGAGGTTGTAGTGGACTTCCGTGCATTTATACATTCTCTATAAAATCTTATGGTTGGATATACAGGGAGCCTGTTCAGGATATGTAATTCCTCTACGAAACGGAGGCTACGTGATAACTTGAATGGACATGATAGGTGAGCCTGTTAGAGTGCTTGCGAGCCCAGCTCGGTACACACCTCGACTTTACGCTGATATTAGGCGATGTGTTCCTTCTCAATGCCTTGGATTTCGAGGTAAAAGCTTGTTTCTCATTTGTAAAAGCCTCGTTTTCGCGAAAATGGCAAGGGCTGGAAAAGGTTTCCTTGTTCGGGAATCACATAGGCAGGCAGTCTCTAGTACTGAAGCAGAGTTTAAGTTGTTGCGTAGCAGAGGGTAGCAAATGATGAAAGCGTCTTGTTGGAAGAAAAAATGTTCATCTTTCCGTACGAGAAGCACATGGTGTCCCTCCTTTGTTCTTGTGATAAGAGTGGAGACGTACTGCTCTTTTAGAGCTATCCCATTCGTTGATGATAACTGAGAATTTGAAGTCTCCCCCTTCCCTTCCAAAACACACACACACACACACACACACACACACACACACACACACACACACACACACACTATCTCTCACACTCACCACACACACGCACACATACACACCCGCTAACTAACTAATAAGGTTGGCCAGCTTCCTAACTTCTAACGTCTAGGCTAATCGCTGAACATATACGCATATTGAACCCTCTCTTTCAGAGGATCACACGTCAACTAGACTTGAGATATTGGACATAGAGACTTCGGCCTCTTTCAGTCACAAACATTCGTACATCATCACGGGAAGAAACTGCACTATATAATCTCTTACTTTCAGTTACTTATTTCATTTTGATTAAATCTATCAAAGAACAAGAGGGGCGGATGAAGTCTGAACCATGTATAAAAGATTGGCTTGAGATTTGAGACGATTCATGAACGTAGCAGTATCTTCCACTCCTCAGTCTGAAACACAATTCTGTTTTTGGGGACGATCTCTTGTCTTTTCAAACACAATTCTGAAAATACGTGAGTTCAAGTATATTGTATCTGGTCTTGGACACATATACGTGTATGGTTGTTTGGGTGACCTATGGGAGTAGGGACCGGTGATATGAGGTGCGAGTGTGAGTGTCTGTTGAAATTTCTGGCTCACTCCCTTTGGAAGATTGTGAATGAACCAAATCAGGGTTGAATTCTATAGCAAGTCTTTTGCAGGACCTGACACTTTGTTGTGGAGTCTATGCAATGGTAAGTTGTGCACATGATTGCCTCTTGGAAGTAGCTTGAAGTAATGCATCATCCCTCTGAGCTTGCTCTTCCCTACTTTGGGCGATTATTCCATTAACATCTAATTCCCCTAATCATTGGCTTTGCCTTATTAGGAAGAACCCTAAAACATTGGGCAATAAAATTGATCTTCAAAATGAACAAGTCACCAAACAAGTGGCGATTGACCCACGTAATTGTGGTGCTAAAGTTTTCACATCAATAACATTAGCTGTTAATTGTTAGCATCTCCTTATAGTTGGTTCTCTTGGACCATTTACTTGCCAGCATGTGTGTGGAGTTTTCCACATGGTTGTCAATCAATTAAGACTTGAAAGAAAGAAAGTAATTTAAAAAATCAGACCAAATATGAAATTCATGACAAGGAAGAGTCTCTTGCAAATACTTAGAACCATTGATGAAATTTGAATCAGTGCTTATGATAGTATGTAATGTATAGTATATACTACATATGTATGTTTAATTTTTAAATTTATATGTACTATGTGATTATTAATAAGATTATAACACAATATACATACATCTACCATGCAATATGCTACATACATCTACCATGCAATATGCATGCGGGGACACATGTAATGTGCACTGTAAATTGTGAGGCAAATGCAGCTTGGTATATGTATTATGCAATTTATATATTATATGATTATCCAATGTCTATGCTCCAATGCATGACATACATTGATGATTGTACAACACATTGTACAACTGCTTGCACAATACATATGCAATGTAACTAATATACATGTCACATTCCACATGCATGTGCCATAATGCCCTGCATGGGATGTGCAACATTGAATATTGTGCATTCAATGGTATGTCACTAATGACATCGTGATTAGCTTTTTCTTGTCAAAGTAGTGCATACATAAATATGTTCACTTGCGGGAATCCCAATTGGCTACCTATTAGTCACCACTCAACCAAGTCCATACACCCCCGCATATGGCCACTCTAAGAGGATTGGAATAACTTGATGGTTCATGTGTGAGGCCGATGCTCTTTCAAGCATTGGTCCTTGAGTCGGCTTGGATCCTTGACCTATGCAGGTAGACTAATGGTAGGGCATTGAGGGTTAAATAAATATGAAGTATAGCACTTACTTCCCCTTCTAAAGATCATTGTCCTCAATGATCAAAGAGGGAAAATGTCTTTGAATCAGAGTTTTTGATTCGAGCTTGTTATGTAGTAATTGAAAGCGGATGGCTTATCCATGCTACCAAGTATTCTGTAGCATAGCAATTACACAAATGTTACTCTCTTTTATCCAGAACTTTGTAAGGAAGATATGGGGTAGATGACGATGCTACTAGCTAAATCAAACCATCAACACAATTCTTATCTTGAGAAATGAAAAGACGTAATTTATTGATGTGAAAAAATGGTTTTTATGTTCATTTGGTAATTCTAATCGATATGGAACATTACTTAATTTCTTTTCAAATTTCCAAGGTATGTAGAATCGTGGTGATAATTTTGATTTATGACCATCTATCAACAAAGAACGAGATGGGACAAGTAAAACACGTACATCTTTTTTCAAAGCATGTAGGCGATGCTTATCTGCATATATGTTTAAGCTATATCAAAAGCTTGCTGAAGGTTAAAATGCACAAGTTTAAGATTTGCCTTCATGTCAATGAGAAATTGTGTAGAACTTGGAGATTTATGATGTAAATCAATAGTGGTTGGTCCTCATGGAATGTAATTATAAATGATCACAAAAGGTGAAATTCTAGACTTATGCGTCAAAGTATTACGCAAATTCATCCAAGGGGAGAAATGTATCCCAATCTCTTTATCGCTGTGTAACATATGTGCTTAGTAAGTCTTTTAATATTTGTTTTATTCATTTTGTTGTTCGTGGATGCTCTCCACTACTCAACTTGAGTTTGAAGAAGAAAGCTACCACCACCTCCAAGAGTAAGAGAGTATACTGTGCGTCTATGTAGAAACTTTCTAAGAGATATTGCTCCATGAATCCAAGCATGTGTTTATATAAGATTTTTGGGCAAAAGTGATTTCTGACTAAAGCACAATTTAAATCGATTCGAGAAAGCTAATTAAAATTTTCAGCAAGAATTGGATGAGGCGTCAATACTGCATATGTGGCAATTTCAATGATGTGGCAGTCTATTTTTAGATGTCTAAGTTTCTAGCCTTAGGATCTTAAGCTTTATCGACTTTTAATCTCAGCCTTACATGTGTACAAGTCAAATTTATCTTTATCTGGTAAATATCTATGGCCAAAGTTGTATGTATTCTACACAGTTTTGTGTCTATGATGAGACCACACTGATATTGCTGTTGTAAAAGCTGAAAAATATCAGGTCCATTACCCATCCTGAAGTCCAACTCTTCAAAGTAGTATTCAACTATCTCATAAAGTAGTATTCATTACAAAGTAGTATTCAACTCGCGAGTTTGGACTATGCATAGTGAAGCTGATCTTCTATATAATCTTGTGGTTAACTACCATGAGCTTATAGTTGCACTATCATTTTAGGGTGAATTTGGGATGTGCCTGGATTCATTATGGTATGTATGATTATCCTATTCGTTTGAGTTGCGACTAGTTGATAGGTTTGTATACCCTATCAAGTATGCATTTTGCCTATCTTTTGTTTGCATTTGTGCTAGGCTTCATTATGGCTGAGTTTGCCCATCACTTCCAGAAGTTATAGAAACTCACTCCACAGAGCTTTGTGTGAGTTCATGCTTGTGGTGTGTGCGTGTTATGGGGTGCGTGTGTGAGCATCTATTCATTCTTACTTCTATACCCACTATTAGGCATTGATGATGTTAGTGGGGATGTCATAGTATTGAGTCCATACTATGCATAATGGAGCTGATCTCGTATATAGTCTTTGCTAGAATACGAACCTTCTACAAGCCAGATACACAAAAAGTTGTCAAAAAATCAAACCCTAATTTCTAATTAATAGGTCAAAACAGGTAATAAAAAGTCAAACTTAATAGACACTTGGCACAACTGATTCATTAAATCCAATGGCTAGGATCTAAACAACCAAAAGCTAGGTGGCATCTTTTTAGAGACCTTTATGAAGGGTAACTTTTCAGCCAACAATCAACATTATTAGTTTTTTATGCTACAAAAATCGTAAACCGACAAATACTATATGTAGACCCATTGTTCAACACTTGGATTATTACTTGGAGGACAAGTCTCAAGAGCTTAAAGGAGTTAGCCTACATCCACTTGGAGGAGTGAAGTTGTGCTTTCTTCATCCTCAATAAGGTGTGCGATAGCCATCGAGCTTATCTATATTTGGAGAAGGTTATACTCAGCTATGGAGATTGTGGAGTTATGAGCAACACATTTCTTAAAGCATATTTTTGATGCTATCTTGTAACTTCATGTACTTCATACATGTTATATACGGAATATATGTGGAGCTTAGCTCCTTTCGCTCTCTCATGTCTTGTCTATTCTCCTTCTTGTCTCTATTTTCTCTGTGTCTCAATATTGATTGTGGGTCTAAAAACCAACAATTAATATCAGAGAATGTCAAATAGTGTACATAGAGAATAGTGCTACATGTAGAAGAGTAAAAACTTGTATGAAAGACAAATCCACCTCAGTTCTATATTCAGCAGAAGGTGGAAGGTGATTCAACAAGGTTATCTACATGTACTTGCTGAGTATAGAATGAAAGGGGAGTTAACTCGAGGAGGGGTCATTTCAATCCTAGAAGATTGTAGAAGCAATATGTCATAGAAGCAAATTATATACAATATGCTGGATATGCTGGATTTGAAGTTGTAGTAGACAGTTTGCAGAGAATGCAGATAGGTTTGTAGGATTGGAAAGCATTGCTTTTATGTGAACCAAAGAACTGATGCTCGATCTACTAGCCAACCTACTAGTGCTCCTTGGGGTCTGGCACTCATCCACATGTGGGAACTTGCACATATTCAACTTGGTGGTCATGAAGGAAGACTCATGTGAGCAAGGAGGGGAAATTGATCTACACTCAGAACCTTATGGCGGACATTTTACACCCTCTTGTATGTATGTGTGTTTGTTTGTCTGATAGGTATAGATGATAGCATATGACTTCAACTTGATAGGTGTGGCAAACCTTGAGAGTCGAGGGAGATTGTTTGGTTCTACATACTATCTGATTACTTGCATCCCTTAGCTGTCTTTATCCTTCCAAGTAGTACTTGGTTGAGTAGAGTAGTGGATGTGTGAGTGTTCTTTGTGATGTGTGTTGGGAGAGAGCTGTGATGTTCAACGTCCTTGTGTGTGCTTGCACTTGGCATGATATGATTGAACAACAAAATACCTACCTAGCATATGGCCCTTGTGTCACGATAGGAGGGTATTGTTAGAATATCAACCTTCCACAAGGGAGGTACAAAAAAATTCAGAAATAGACGAAGTCCATAGTGGTCAAAGCTGGTCAAACTAATGGTCAAAGTTGGTGGATATTTTTTATGGCAGATTTGGAAAGGGCTTTCTATTGATATATAATACATAGGTGTTTGGTAACAGAAAGGTGCCTAAAAATCAAACTCTAATTTTTGGTGAATAGGTCAAAACAGGTCATAAAAAGTTGAACTTAATTGACACTTTGCACAATTTGGTTCATTACATCCAATGGCTAGGATCTAAAAACCAATAGCTAGATGGTAGCTTTTTATAGAGTTCTACGAAAATTGCGAAAAATCAAGGGTAGCTTTTCCACCAACGATCTGCCTTATGTTGGAATTTGGGGCCCCAGGATCGTTCCAATACTAAAACCTTTTGAGCATACACACTTAATTAATTAAGATGATAAGTGAGAGATAGAAAGAAAGAGATCTTGAGGCAAGGATAGGGAACGTAAGTTGAATGCTTACTCACTAAAAAATAGATGTCCAAATTACAACATGGGAGTACTACTCAACCATATAAAGTGGTGCACTCGCTAATGGAAGAATATCCAAGAAGATGATACAAAATTTAGATTGAAATAATCTATGTGAAGTGAATGAGCAACGAAGTTAACCTTATTCTCACAAAATAGTGTAACAAATTTGTAAATCAACCAACCCTAATTTTGAGATCAGGGTAGAGAAACCCTAAAAACAAAATATAAGGTTAACTCACAAAAGATAGTTACCACCACCTTGTAGAAGACTTCTTGCTCCAAGAGAGTAGCCTCTCCTTCACCAAATCTTCACCTCCAAAGCTTCAGAATCTTCAAACTCTAGCTTGAGATCTTTGAGTGATATCTCATAGTGTGCCCACCATGCTCCTTTTATAGGTTAAGCTTCCCATAATAAAGCAATAGCGTATGTTCTTCAAGAATAAAGCAAAACGTGCGATCTCTCCATAAAGCAAGAAATACGTAGCGATCCAATAGCGATCCAAAAGACAAAACTCCATCGTTGTTTTATTTTTGTTTTATTCATGAAAAGCAACGATTACTTTTAGAATCGTATTTTGCTAAAAAACGAGTGGCTCTTATTCGTTTGCTTTTCATGATTCATTGCTATAGTTGCTTTATGCTTGATCCAAATAATATGCTTTTGATCATATAAACTTAGCTTTTCCTTGTTTTGAGCAAAATTAGGTTTTGAGTTTTCTTCCAAATGATGGAAAAATGAAGCATACCACTAGATTGCTCTCACCAAGCTCTATCTATCTAACTGTACAAAAATGCTATGTCCAAAAATGAATTGCTGGAAATGTACCAAATGTACATTCATTTCCAACAATCCCTCCTTCAATGTCATATTGGTGTATCTTTAACACATGCAAGTTCATCTTCAACTTTGTAAAAGCCAAAATATCATGAATCTCAAAGTCTTCAACAAAACTTGCATGATCTTTTTGTTGTTGCTGTCTAGTCTGACTTCTTGTTCTTGTATGATCTTGTTGTTGTTGTCTAGTTTGACTCCTTGTTCTTCCAGTAAAAGTCTTTGTACCACTATCTTTCCAAGTCTGATATAACCAAGTAGGTGTATCTTTAAATAGTGGTGAAACTCTTTTTGACCCTTCAGCTTCCACAGGTTCTGGAACTTGTCCTGCCAAGGTACTAGGACTTTCTGGAACTTTAACTTCTTCCATTTCTGGAACCAAAGTCTCTTGTGGAACCGACTTTGTAGAAGGTTGTGAAATTCCTCTTTCTTCAACTTTTTCTTGAATCCTAGGATTTTTAACTTCCTCCTAATATGGCTGAACATGTACATCCAGAATCTTTCTAAAAAATCCATAGTCATTTTCACTAATGAACTCTGGAATTTCTGCTTCTTTATCATAAACTTTATTTTCAGCAATATAAGCATTACATGAAAGAATAACATGTTGGAAATTAGGTAGGCCCATAACAAATTCCACATGTCCATAGGTCCAGGATCTACAATACAGATTCTAGCTCCTTCCAATATTGACAAACATGAGCATACAACACTTTAATCATACAAATGATGAGACAAAGATAGAGAGAGATTAGACATCATGTTCAAAGTGTTACGTAAGCCACTGCTTACTCACATTATCATATATACAAATGTCAAATTACAATGTGGGAGTCAAAACCTCATCCACTCTATGTGAACGGAAATAGATGGAAGAGTGTATGTACAAAATTTACAAGATATTCAGATGTAGGGACAGAAATCTGAAATATGTATGAGATGTATGACCTGATAGGTTGTAGAAGAGTGTTTATGAGAGGTAGAAAGAGGAAAGATCAGTTTGACATTGATATTCAGCAAACCCTAATCTGAATTTAGGCTATGGAAGACCCTAAATCAGATGTGTGTGTGATAGATCACATACTTACAGACTTAGCATAGAATGCTAACATGTTGCTGACAGAAATCCTCATACTCATGTGAAAACACTGTCTCTAACATCTCATATGATGCATGTAGCATGCATGTATTGAACATAAAACCTGTATTAGAATATCCAATGAAAATAGCTTTCCTTGCTTTTATATCTAGTTTGCCTTGGTCCTTTTTCTCAACATGTACATAAGAAAGTGATCCAAACACTCTGAAGTAACTCACATTAGGTTTTCTACCATAATAAGCTTCATAAGCTGTGATTACCTTTAAAGCTTTTGTAGATAACCTGTTCAAAATGTGATTAGCTGTATGTACTGCATCAAACCAAAATTTCGGTGAAAGCTTCTTGGACGCCATCATGCTCCGCATCATTTCAACAAGTACTCCATTCTTTCTTTCTGCAACACCATTCTGCTTAGGAGTGTAAGCAATAGTAAGGTGTTGAGTAATACCTTTCTCATCAAGAAATGTCTGGAACTCATTTGATAAGTATTCTCCACCTCTATCACTTCTGAGAATCTGGATAGTTTCTTGATTTTCCATAGCTACAAACTTCTTGAGCATAGGAAAGACTTCTGACTTCAACTTAAGATCATAGATCCATGAGTATCTCGTAAAATCATCAACGAATAGAACAAAATACTTGAAACCCTGAATAGAGTCTGCTCTCATAGGTCTATTCACATCAGAATGAATAATCTGCAATTTCCTGGTAGTTGTAATATGACCATGTTTCTTGAAAGGTAGTTTATGCATCTTACCTTCAAGACAACCTTCACATATATGTGAATCATCTGGTAGCTTGAATGAGGGTAAACTCTCAACCATACCTCTGTCTTTGATACTTTTGAGAGCTCCAAAAGTTATATGTCCAAATCTTTCATGCCATAGTTTCATATCTTCCACCGGTGACGAAGATTTGACCGCATATGCCTGACTGATTTTTGACAAAACAAAGATCCCTCCTCTATGCTCACCTTGCAATATACACTTGTCTTCTTTGTGTGATAAGATGTTACAAAGATCTCTCTCAAAAACAACTTTAAAACCATCACTTAAAAATGCAGATATAGATACCAAATTCTTCTTTATTTCAGGAACATATAAAACATCTGAAATCTGAAAATTACCACCTTCTCTTGACTTTAGGGTTACTCTACCTATTCCCACAAAATCCAAATCATTGCCATATGCAATAGTAACTCTTCTACCTGAAGAATAGGAAAGAGAAGAAAACACATCTCTGCAACCTGTCATATGCTTTGTAGCACTTGAGTCAAATATCCAAGGACTTGCTGAAAGAACTTGTAAAGCTGCATGATCAAAAGCTACTTCCTCAATGGTGATACAGGTATAAGAATCACCTTGAGATTTCCCTTTTTTATCATATTCTGCAACATTACCTGATGCCTATTTCTTTTCTGTCGCAATCCTTTTATAGCATGCTGCTTTTAAATGTCCAGGTTTCTTGCAGTAAAAACATATTAATTCTTTCTTCTTAGAAGACTTCTCTTTAGATGTAGTAGAAACAGAATCTGAAGTAGAAGATGAGAGGGACCTACTTTCCTTCTTGGATTGCTTTTCCTTCTTATCCTTCTTCTTCTTTTTACCCTTTGATGAAGATGAAAGTGCTTCTTCATTCTCTTCCATTCCCTTCAATTGATCTTCATCTTGAAGTAACAAGAACTCTAGCTCTTCAAATGTAACCGCTCTATCTCTTGTGGTAAGGGTAAGAGTGGTTATAAAAGATCGATATGAAATAAGAAGTGAATTAATCAATGTATTTACCATTTTTTCATCTGATATCTCAACTCCTACATTTAGAAGTTGATCTCTCAAGTCAACGAGTCTTGTAATGTGGGTTTGAATTGACTCACCAGCCTTCATCCTTGTATTTGCCAGTTGTCTCCTCAAGTGAGCTTTCCTAGTAGGATTTCTGCTCTGAAAAAGATTCTCAAGCTTCAACCAAGCTTGTCTAGAACTTCTGCAAGATCTGATCTGTGGTAGAATATGCTTTTTGATACTCATTGCAATGTATGAAAGTGCTAAAGCATCTCTAGCATCCCATCGTGCCTGATCTTCAGTAGAAGGAACTATAGGTAAAGACCTACATGTGACCCTGGATGTTGAAGTGGTTACCTCTTCTTCAGTTGGTTCTGTAATAGTAATTTTAGTACCTCTTGAAGTTGTTGTAGCTCCTTCTTCGCCTTCTCGTCTGGGTCTTGTTAAGGATCCATTGACGATACTCCATAAATCCTTTGTCACTAAAAAATTCATCATCATGAAACTCCACATGGGATAATTAGAAGATCCATCCAACTTGTCCTCAATCTCAATTCTAATCTCACTCATCTCAACTAAGTGTGTATGTCAATTATGCTCTTATACCAAGTGTTGGAATTTGGGGCCCTGGGATCGTTCCAATACTAAAACCTTTTGAGCATACACACTTAATTAATTAAGATGATAAGTGAGAGATAGAAAGAAAGAGATCTTGAGACAAGGATAGGGAACGTAAGCTGAATGCTTACTCACTAAAAAATAGATGCCCAAATTACAACATGGGAGTACTACTCAACCATATAAAGCGGTGCACTCACTAATGGAAGAATATCCAAGAAGATGATGATACAAAATTTAGATTATGCTGAAATAATCTAAGTATGTGAAGTGAATGAGCAACGAAGTTAACCTTATTCTCACAAAATAGTG